>KN497067.1:0-24048 GCA_000787155.1 Scartelaos histophorus | reverse complement strand
GTGTTCTTACAGCGTGGCCACTTTGGTCCAGTGTTGACCAAGCGTTGTTTTGATGAATGATGAGGGCTTTAATGACTGTCCTTGACTGAGTCAGAGGAGGTTGTGCTGAGGAGGCAGAGGGCAGTGTGGTGTCAGGGGGAGAGCAGGGTCTTTGGGGAATAACTTGTTTTACTGGCCTTAATATAATGTTCCTATACAGCAAGGCCCCTTGCGCAAAAGCACTGGGCTAAAGTATCGCTGTGTGTGTGTGTATGTTTTTGCTGTGTGTGTTCAAAAAGCTATATTCACTTTCATCTTGAGACTAAGCAAATTCAATTATTTTTCAATCTTTTTTAAATAAATCGTGAGGTACATCATCGTTGTGACTCATAATTCCTTTGTGAAACGTTGTTATTAGCTGTCCTTTAATTCAGATTGATATTTTTAATCATATTTAGCAAATAACTTATACTTTTTCACTAAACTGCCACTTTAATTTAATCTGATATCAACTAAAAATACATGCACAAAGGTTTTTTTAAAGGCCCTGTATTAAATCAATGTTATAATGTTGTTTCCTGATCACAAACACACCTGGGGTTGTGTTTTATTTCATTCACACATGTTTAACACCCAAACCCTGCATATTTAGGCTTAGTTCTCCTCTTCACTAGCATCATTTGGATGATTTCAGCCCTGGAATTGTCAATCTGTACTGAACAAAAGCTAAAAGGAGCTGTTATCTTGAAAACTAACACTACATGACATCACAAGGTGGAGCAGAGCATTCTGAGCTAAGGAGATGTAGGCAGACTAATAAAGAGTGTCAATTTTGCACAATATTGGACCTTTAATGATTATTTTAATGATCACTTAGCCATGTTTCATAAACCTGTTACAGCCTTGTTATCATGAGTTAAATACACACATTTTCCATAGTATAACTGTCACATATTGGCCTCAGTTTGTTCTGTGAAACATGAAAGGGCTGCTGTGGCAGTCACCTTATGCTGAGTCTTATTGTGTGTCTAAGCCTTTGAATGGCCGGATTTAGAAATGCAAGACTCTTCTGCTCAGACCCAGACCAGACAGCTGCAGGAGGCTCTGCTCTCACTGGGGTTTAGCTGTTTCAGTGAAAACGCTTAAAAATGAAGAGATTCTATGTTAAGGTGGACTGTTTAACTTTTTAGATGGTGTTTAAGTGCTTCTTTCTGTGGATATGTCATTACTCTGCCTGGAATATTCCACAGTATGACATTAAATGGTTCTACCTTACATTTATTAAGTTAGAGGTGGTTTAAAGCTTAGAAATACATAGAAAAACAAGCATTCTGACTGTGAACGGGCATGTCTCTCCACAGTAACTTGGTCTGGTTTGGTCTCCATGAAGAGAGGAAGGTTTTATGCCATATTGTTCAACATTCCAGACAAAGCAATAACATAAAAAAAAAAAAAAAACAACAACATAAAATATCTATATTTCTTTTAGCTGCCTCTGTCTGTAGCATGCATGGATCATGGCATTATTATTGGCAACAGTTGGTTGAGGATGTCTTCTTTCAAAGTAGAGATATGGCATTATTCATTCACTCCACATAGGGTGATGATAAGCCATAGCCATAACTGCCCTAAGTTATACTGATAGAATAAATGCTGGCAATCTGCACCATCAGCATAAAGGGATTTATGTGATACAACAGCCGAGAGGAGAAGTTAGTGAGTGAGTGAGTGAGTGAGTGAGTTAGCTAGCTAAAGTGTAAAATGTATGTAAAATGGCAGGATTCACACGTTTAATCTGGTTTCATATACAACACATTGTTTCCTAATACTTTTCACATACATTTTTACAAGAACTTCCTCCCATGCAGTTTGGCAGTTTTTACATCTCCAAAACTAACAGCTACCTTTTACCTTTTAGCCCCTTTAACAGTGAACAGTTTTTATTTAATCCGCAGGGCTTCTATTTGGTTAACCATTCATTTTTTTTTCGACTACAGCCCTATAAAGACTAAAGATATTTCCTCTTTTCACAACCAACCCAACAGTTAATTTGCTAATCAACTTCCATCCAAGAGAAATCCATCCATTTCTCTTGGACCTCAGTGCAAAAGCAATTGTATGTCAGAAAACATCATTGTAGCAGCGGGTGCACATGAGCGAATCCCACTCCCTTCTCACTAATCATTAATTTATCCACTTCTTCACAATAGACTATTTATAGAAGCTTCCACTACACATCCTAGCTTGGCCAAGATGCAGATTTCTTATTATAATAGAGTGATATTATTGAAGGCATCTTTTCACTTCGGGGTCAAACACAGGTTATGTTGTCAGTATAGTGTCTTTGCTGTTTGCGTTGAGATAATTGCAGTCAGTAGTTCAGTGTGTGACAGCGGTGCAGAGCTGGTCATAAATAGTTCAAAGCCCTATAGAAGAGAAGACGAACGAGAAGTGGTATATAGGTTAATGCGCAGGAGTGAATGTGAGTATATTTAAAACAGTGTGAATGCAGGAGGGCGCTTTTTTTCTCATAGTATTGCTTTGCACAGATGACTCCAGTTTTATATTAATAAAACTTCATAAATCATCAAATTAACCATGAACATGCACTTATTATTTTTATTATGTATTCTTTATTTCAAACACAAATATTCTTTAGAAGATTACTGTGCCGTTAGCTGTCAGTGACTGTAATTACTTGATCAACAAAAGGTTTAAACTTGATTATATGGCTTTGTAATGAGTGAGAATTTAGTTTTTATGAGCTATAGATATAATTTCAGAAAATTATTTTACCTCTATGGCATCAATTCATGGACTGTAATAAACTGTATGGAAAACTATTGTATATGACGCCCATTATTTGCCCATTTTTTTCCAAGATCATTTCACATTAAATTACGACAAAAACTGTATTAACTGGCAAGGTTACACTTTAATGCAATTGGTGTCCCCTAACTATATATATGTCATCACAGAAAGTCCAAACCTGCATTCATGTTGTCTAGCTCTGAATAAGAGTAACCAAACTAAGGATTAGACTATTGATTCCTGTGGTCTCACAGTTTGACACTCCCCGTGGAGCAGTTTCCTATTTATTATGCAGCACTGGCAAATGAGAGGGTGATTTTACAGAGTGTGTTAAAACATCAATTATTGATTGAAGAGAAGTGAATATAAGGCAGCCAGGGCCAGACTGGAGTGTGTTGTCAAACTTGTCAAGAGGGCATGTTTTTGTACAATGAGGTAAATCTGTGGACTAAACCTTAATTTAAAAGTAGGTTTAGAATTGTAAATTGTAATAAAGGCAATGTACTTTTTAGCTTGTCAATACCTCCTACATGGATGGGGTTGTGGATGTATATTATTAGCTGGTGTACAGTCATTTTAAGGTGCATCGTGTGACCTTTCTAGTGGAGGGTCAGTCATCCGCTTGTCTCTATGGATATGTCATTGCTCTGCCTGGAATGTTTCATATTTTGACATTAAACATCTTGGATATGTCTTTACCTTACATTTATTCAGTTACAGGTGGTTTTAAAGTTCAAAAATACCTAGAAAAACAGGTATTCAGACTGTTAGCGGCGTTCATTCTCCACGGATCTGACCTATAACTTGGTCTGGTTTGGTCATTTCCATGGAGAAAAGCATTTGATGGGCCCTCCACCAGAAAAGTTACACAATGCACCTTTAAGGTAACAGAAATCTTTACATTTATGACAAAGCATGCATGCCCTAATATTCATTGTTCATGTCTTTGTTTGTTTGAATTCTCCAACCAAAACCAGTGTTGTGCTCAGTTTCATCTACTCTTCTTAATGGGCTTGTGGAAACTCTTCTTTAGACAACAGTTCAAAGTTGGGGAAGTTAAAATCAAAAGTACGTCCATTATTGAAAGGGCCACAGCTCGATCCAGGAGAGGGCTATTAAGCAGAGCAGGCTCGCTCCCTGTAGAAACCGTTTACATGTGCCTCTCTGTAATGGGTCAGCCGAGAGGACTCTTTTCATCACTCAAACTAATTGGTATCTGTGAATCTGGGCCTTAAAGAGGGGAAAAGCTGGAACCTGCTCGATGTTATTGATTGAATGCACATTGGAGGAGCACATGAGTGAGTCCAGAGCTCAAAGGGGCAATAAGCATCATGGCAGAGGCTGTCTTCAACCAAATCAATTAAGACTCTGCTGCAGATTTTAGGAAAGACAAAGGTCAAACTTAATGAATAATGGAAAAGCAGCAACATTAGGAAGTGAAGTGACCATTGTGTTATTTTTTATTCTGCAGTTAAGTTCAGGCAAATTAAAGACACATTTTTAGCAATGAACAATTTAGATCATTCATATTTTTATTTTAGAGTTTTAGAGATTTAGAGTATCATAGTATAGCAGATTTGTGACAGCGATTAGATCACGATTTATCTTCTTTCACCATACTGCACAGCTCTAGAAATACAACAATTACACAAATCTTTGCCCCAGTTTCAGACACCGAAGGCAAGGTTGAAAGATCTTACCCAAGGACACAAGGATCTTTTTTACATCAGAGGAAGAAATGAATTGCCAATTCCTGCCACTTATTAGTGAACAACTTCTTTTACTTCTGTCTAGTTAATTAATAGTTAGAAGGACCAAAAATCTGATACTAATCGCCAATAAAACTAATATCAAGACTAGATACTCATTTGAGCAAGTCTCGAAACCAAAAAAGTCACTATCCAGGACAGAAATAAACCTTTCCTGGATAGTGTTATAATGATTTTGAGCTGCATCAGAACATGTATATAAGACCCGGATGACTGAGGGATTACACAGATATAAGGTCACACAATATAGAAGAAAGTATGATCATTTAATATCATTCTGTTGTTTAAATACGGTAAATAGTAAATAAATAAGTAAATAAAGTGTTTTTGTATTACCATTGTGCTAATGAAATCAGTATTGAGTATCAAGTCTGAAATTTTAGTATAATTTTAGTATTGAGAAACACTATTAGTTGATCAGTCCGAAGAAAGTACTACAAATGTGTTTAAATATTACATGTAGTACTTTTGCGCAGAATAGATTATCAAAACAACACCACTTCTTCGACAGCTAACAAGCTCTTGGTAAATGAACTGTTGGGTGTTCAGAAGCTGTTACATCCTTGGCCTCATTCTTCAGGCCATTCTCTTGATGTATGAGCTCACAATCGTAATTATTCCCATATATCAGATCCTGCTTCACCTACTAACTGTTTGTCATCATCAGTCCCAATTTACTGTGCCCAGGAGCAGCGGAGGAAGTGTTAGACAAGAAGAGAGAAATACAACCACATCACTGAAAACGCAAAGATGTGGAGGGGCTCAATAAGTAATCACACATGAATTTTAAGAGCTATCGACTAGAGACGACCAATGTTGAGATCTAAGAAAAGAGGGATTGAGCCAAAGCAGGCCAAGGGCAGCCAGAGGTGGACACTATCGGCTGAGCTTTAAGGGTTCAAACAGTTTAACACTTTGTTGTTGTTCATTTTGTTTGTGGTAGATGAGAAGGTCCACTTGCTTTTCTCAGGTGTTCAACAGTAGGGCATTAAATATCTATCATATCTATTTTCATGGAGACAAGCAGGCAAAAAAACAAGCAAAAAAGGTCAGTGCTAGCCCATTCACTGTTTTTCAAAGTATTTTAGTGGAATAAGCATGCCTTAATGAAATAAATTGTATGTAAATATATTTATGTCATATGGACGTGCAGCCAAAGTGATAAAAACTTCATAGAGAATGTGGCAGACCCTCCACCATAAAAGTTACATAGTGTATCTTTAAGTTATAAGTTATTTATGAGGAATTAACTTACGTGAAAATTATATGAAGGTGTTTTCGCTTCAAAATTGAGTATACCACCTTTAAATATTAGTAAAACAAATAAGTGAACATATAATAGTTGTGTAATTTGTTTCTACTTTCTGTTTGCAGTTGCAGAGGCTAAAGAGATCCCTGTCCTTTAAGTCTGTCATGCGCAGCAAAAGTGTGGACAACTTCTTCCAGAGAAACGGCGACTCGCGTCACCCCTCTGCCCTCATCACCACGCCTCACCCTGTCTCTCCTCCCGCCCCCACCTCGGACTCTCCTCTGGGGTATGAACGCTCGCCCTCCCTATCGCCCTCCGCCAGCCCAAACCCCTCCCTCTCTTCGCACTCCCCCTCCATAAGCCCGTCGTCCGTGGGGTCTCAGGTCAAAGTTCTGTCCGTGAAGACCCACTGTTTCCAGGAGCATGTGTTTCGCAGGGCCACTAACTGTCAGAGATGCAAACACGTTATTCAAGGTGAGCCTCATTATACACTTCACTCTTCAGTTGTGCAGTTTCATGTCAATTATGCCCAATTATTGACTGAGAGATTGTTAGCCAGTTTGTGATGTTGACTGGACAACTAATATAAGTGTATTTTATAACATTATCAGTTATATATGGTCCCAAGTGTATGTTTTAGCTCAAATCTTAAGTAAAAAATACTGTGAAATATGCAATTCACTGCCCTTTGCTGTGGTGAAGGAACAATTAGATAAGACTGGTACATAATTCAGCCAATAAAACTTTTACTTTCTCAACAATTATGGGAAAAAATGGGCAAGGATATAAATAAACTATTGCAGGGTGTTACTGTTATCAAATGTGGAATATAATTATGTCAAGCAATCAAATTTAAGTGTGTTTTTGCTTTAGTTTAATGGTTCATTTGTGCAGGAAACTCGAAGCAGGGGCTGCGATGTAAAGCCTGTAAGCTTGCTGCCCACCTCTGGTGCTCCTCTGAGCTCTCTCAGCTGCCTTGTAATGGGAAGGTAAGTTATTGTAGCTTCACATTTCAATATGCTCCTCCAAGTACTTAAGAGCTATACATTACTGCCCACACAGAGGCAACCATATGGCGGCTCTCAAGTCATAATCACTTTATAGGGAGGGGGTACAATATAATGCAATAATACAGGTCTCAAGTTCTTTAGCACTCCACAAGATACTTGAAGAAACTTGGACTGAATTAATGTATTTGAAAACTAAATAAAGAAAACACATTTGCTAAGACACTAACCCTAACTTGCAATGGACAGAAACGTACACCTACACAACTGAATACCACGCAAGAGCATCTAAACCCTGTAATGTCATCAGAACTGCAATAGCCTTAACTATAAACCTAAACCCCTGATTTTATAAAAGCGGATAAAGCCCTTTTGTGATGAGCTGCTATACCGCCGAGCCAAACATCTGAACAGAGGGAGATATGAGCACAGGGGTGAGCTGTGAGATCAGATTGTCCAAAGGCTAAAAATACCATCAAATCTGGGAAGACTGACGCTGATAAAAGTTCATTGCCAAGTGTTGCCTCTTTGCCCTTTTCCTGCATGTGCTGCTCTTCTCACATATCACCCTCTGCTCTCTGGTCTGGTGCTACGTTTCCTTCCTCTTCTCTAAACTCAGTAGGAAAATCAATATCTGTCTGTAGCAGCTGGTCGGCTAATTCACTGTGAAATTCGGTGTGTTTGGGGCGCACACAATCCCCAGAGGAGACACTGCAGAGTCCTGGGCAATGTCCCTTCCCCTCACTGCACACACCGGAGTTAGGCAAAAAAAAATGTTTAGGATTCTGCTTTGTAATTGTTTTAAAAGCTATAGTAGAATCTAAAGTTATATAATATGAACACAAATCATTATTTTATGTTTTGGACATCACAACAAAGTGCTATTGTTCTCTCAAAACTATTATGTATTGCTATGTGTCTGACCATAAATCACTGCACAGGAGTTCATGCAAAAAGAACTATTTATATAGAAAAAAGTAGGAAAACAATGTAGACAGAATAAATAATAAATGAGTTTTATTTCCCTTTTTCAAATAAATACCAAAAAATACCAGATCTTCAGCTAACTCACTCATCAACTTATCCTTGCTGTTGTTCTCCCATATAAATCCTTACAATCTAAATAAGATGATTAGCTGACATTTTGGTGAGAAATTTTAATTAAGTATGACCCCATCGATTATACAATTAATTGACTAAACCATTGATTGACTAAATGATTCTTTGACTAAGTGATTAATCGACTAAACAATTAATCAACTAATGATTGATCGACTAAATAACTAAAGGCATACACCTCTAGATTTTATGAAGTCCTACCATTCACAAAGTAATAATTTCTTAATAATCTTTTTAATTTATATTACTGGTTAAAAATGACCAAACCAACAATAAGGAAAACTGGAGTTATGATGAGTGTATTTCCTGCATCACTGGCTCACGTTCAGCCTATTTGCTGAGTGCACCTGTTTATGACCAATTTGTTTTAAATACGCTCCAAATCCAAGTGCTTAGATTGCTTTGGAAACCTGACAAACATCTCTGGATCGATGTAATTAAATGTAAAGATGTATCACAGTTTGATTACAGCAGTGGGCAGCTGAGGTCTGCACTAAATAATTGGCTTTGCAGGAAATTGTCCACACTTCGCCCTCACTGCGGGACATCAGGTTTAATTACTCAGGCTAATTTAGCTTGTGTCACCTTCAACTGGTTTGTCTTTCACCTTTATTTAGTCATACATCACAGTCCAATGATTTGTATAATAAAGATGCAGAATATGAGACTGAATATTATTACAATTTTACTTTTCAATTTGCTACATTAGTTAAACTTTGTCACATTCAAAATTTAACCAAAACAAATCTATGACCAAAAAATCTAGATTAGGACTAACAAAACTTTGTATATTTATTTTAAAGTCTCAAAAGGTTTCCAGATATATTCTATCTGCAGTCCATTCATAAAGCAGCAGAGCAGAGGGGTGCTGTGTTAAGGGTAAGATAAAAAGAGACCCAGGGCTAATGCTTCTCTGTCAGTTAAACACGCAGCCATAACAGCTCACAGACATCGTTCACTTTTGGATGACTTTGTTTGTTCAGACTTTTAGGAAGTGATTTGAAACGACTGCTGACAGTAGCTCAGTTGTTTGTGTTTGTCCACTGATCTGATGGTTGGCAGTTTTAATCCCGCTCTCGACATGATACCTATAGTTTAGTGGTGCAAATCGAGCTTCCACAGATGAATACTGTCATTGTGTCCCTGGGCAAGACACTTGATTCACCTTGCCTCCAGTGTCAATGTACACTGGTGTATGAATGTGATGCAAAGTGCCTTGGAAGTGCTAAATAAACATGTGACCATTTAGTATTTCTTTCTACACTCCATTCATGTTCTACATGTTAAAAATGCATTTTGGAAGAATTAGTCAAAAGCCTCCGTGAAGGTCTGTGTCCCCAGTGACATGATGTTCTGTATTATCACTAGATTTGTTGTTGTTGATGTTGTTTTAGGACAGTTTCCAAATATAGCTGAAATAAAAATTCAATGGAGAGAAGAATAGAACATCAGAGGAGCTAAAATTAGTCCTTTAAAGCTTGCAGAAATATAAACACCTAAAAATACCAGTATGACATTCAGTTTAAAATGACATGATTAAAATACATTGATGGTCGTTTTTTGTTTCTTTGCATCTTGGCCTAAAAGCAGTTTAGAAAAAGTTATGCTCACTCAATGAAGCCCGGGGAAATGATGTTTAAGCTAATGTGAAAACTAATGGAGAGTGCATTATTGGCAGCACTTTATGTTATGTAATACGAATAGTGTAATAATACAGAAATAATGTCTTTACTGGAAATGCCTTGTAACAGCTGGGACATAGTGACAATGTCTGGCATATGTTAATAATACACTTTTTACGTACTGGTAACAAAGTACAAAAGTAAAAGTTAAATACTTCAGTACAATTTTTAGTACCTGTACATTATCTAAGTAATTTTTAAAGTGGATACCTTACTTTTATTTCACTCTGTTTGAGAGCATGTATCTACTTTCTACTCCACTACATTTGTGAACTGGCCTGAAAAGTAAAAAGTACTTTTCTTTATGGTTTGAGATCTACTGAAATTGATGAGACTTATTTTTAGCACTTTCAGTTTTAGTTAACATCTCCACTTTGAGCAAACCAAATATACAAAATACAAAAATTGCTAAATTAAGAAATCATTTGAATCCCTTAAAGATGAAAATCACTACATTTGATGTTTAATCTCATTTAAAGTACTTTTTTAAACAAGTACTTCAATAGTTTTACTAACTAAGTACCAATAAAATTAAGACCTGCTCTACAGAGATTTACTTCGGCCTTTGTAAAGTCAGATTGATTGATTTCAGATTGATTTCAGTTTGTCCTCTTTCTGCTTAGAGTAACATCTCCTCTGTGTCCTTGTGTTTAAATCCACCAGAGCGGAGCTTTTAAAAGAAACTTCAGCTCTCCTCTGCTCAGCATCGACCCTCTGGGCGTGGTCCGAGAGGCTCCTGCTGCCCAAGGTGAGTGATAGAGCCCAACGTCAGATTTATCACTGCGCAACAAAATAAAATATATAAATACATAGCTCCTGGAGTGACTGATGGCTGTGTCCGTGGCCTTGGATTCTGATCGGAAATTGTGTGACCTGAAAAACTGCACAAACAGAGATCAGTCCTAATAGCATGACAACCTATAGTCATGTGTCATGTTATATGCTGGGTCAGACCACAAACGCAGGCTCATCATCTTACTCCCTTCTGCAGTATATGGATACAGAACAGAGAGGTTTTTTCATGACCGATGTTGATACCGATTGTTTAAACTCAAGACCAACCGATGTCTGATAAGCTCCTCTGTCAATATATAGTATAGGGCCGATTTTGAATGTATTATATATACTATGTATGTACTTTAAATTGACTTCAAACTCACCCACAACCCTTTAAGAGCGGCACAGTCATGTTTTGTGCAGTTGTCTCTTCATATTCACTTATTGAAGCTTTATGTGTATTTTTAGGCAACAGATCAAACAAAACGAAATATAAGCCTATGCTGGAGATTCAAGGTCACTAGCTGACATTCAAAAAAGTCCAAATATTGATGATGTATCAGTCAACTGTTATAGCGGTCTATCTCTAATATAGAATGACCAGTCTTGTCTAATCTCTGAAGTCAAGCAGTGTGGCACAGTGGGAGTATTTGTACACCTGCCTGAAGGTCGGCAGATTGATTTCCACTCTGGGGAACAGTAAAGCAAAATGAAAAATGGGGGTTGTAGCAATATCAAGAACTATTCACTATTCAGAATCTTGCAGATGTATATTTTTTGTCTTTATGTAGAAGGAGAAACCAGCGTTATTGACCCTGTGTATGAAGCTCTGCGCTATGGGACGTCTCTGGCACAAATGAGTCGATCAAGCTTCAGCAGCATTTCTGAGTCTCCGTGTCACGAGGTAAAGATACAAAACAAGTCAAACCATCATCAATATTGAACTGTAACTGTATCGCACTGACCTATATTTTATCTTATTCTAGGGAAAAGCTTTGGACAAACTAGAACACCAGCCCATTGCAGAAGAAGAGTCTATACCAGGAAGTAAGTCAGGAATCAATTGTTAACACCCTGCAAATTTATTTTTATGTTATTATTTTTTCATATGACATTGTTTAACATTTAATTAATTTGTTTTAAACCAAACTCTTCTGTGTTTTACATAAACCCTAAACAAATAGTATAATTTCAGTTCAGTGTGCATTAGTGTGACCTAACCCATTCCATTCCCATGGCCATACCGGCTTGGCAAAGCCTGATCTCGTCAGCTCTCAGAAGCTAAGCAGGGCCTGGTTAGTACTTGGATGGGAGACCACTGGGAATTCCAGGTGCCACAGTGGGGTGCCAGTGGTAAAAACTGTCGTTGTGTCCTTAGGCAAGGCACTTCACCTACATTGCCTAGTATGGAAGTGGTGTGTGTGTGTGATTGATGGTGGTGGTTGGAGGGGCCGATGGCGCAGATTGGCAGCCTCACTTCCGTCAGTCTGCCCCAGGGCAGCTGTGGCTGCAATAGCAGCTTATCACCACTGAGTGTGGAGTGAAAGAATAATGAATTGTAAAGCGCTTTTTGGTGTCTTGAAAGGCGCTATATAAATGCAAGGAATTATTATTATTCCTAAATTATGAAAACGCTCAGCATTCACACTTCACTCTTCATACAGATGTGGTACAGATGTGGGCATTGTTAAATCCTGATGTAGTCTTGGTTTGGTCCTGTCCTAATCTAGTGCAGAATTAGTTTATATTTTGAAGTGGTCTATGTCGAAACTGAATATATCCTTAATCGCACATAATAACAATACGTTCTTATGTTTAAAATTCATGAAACAGTTATATTTATAATGCATTTTATATTGATTTTACAGTACCAGCTCATATTTAATCAATTACATCAAATCCCTATTTTTACAAAGTGCAGCCTCAGCTAATTTCACAGGACTAATGTGCCCTCAGTCCCCTTGCCCCCGGAGATAGGACGCTCTGTTTATTCTGCTGCTCACATGACCTTGTCCACTGCCCTACTGCAGTTGTGTCCTTTGTGTGTCCTCTATCACTTTCTATCTTTCCCTCTCATTTTTGTCCAGTAATCCCCCTCTCATTCTCTCTTTCTCTCCTCTGTGTTATTTTATCTGTCTGATGTTCCAGTGCTTACGCCGCCTGAGAGTGAGAAGGCTGATTCAGAAGACAGGGTCAGTCTCAAGGTGTGTAGTCAGCATCTCTGTCTCAATTTTCTGCTTTGGCTTGATTAACGGACACTGGCTACTCTTGTAATATCTTCATCCTCTTCCTGCAGAGTATAAAGTATAATGTAAAATATTAAACTATGATCAACCCAACAACTACTACACTTACTACTTTTACACACTGATCATTTAGAGCACATCTATTATTCACTAAATAAAGTGCAAATTAGCATTGTTATGGATATTTTATATTTTTATTAGCATATATTTAATTTATTAATTCCAGATTATGTATTGGTTTATTCCACTATTAATTAGCTATTACAGAATAACTTCCTACTTACTACTACTTACAGTTAGTAGTATGAAATAATTAATATTTAGGGATTAAGGGCATTTAATCCACTAACTAGTGCTCCTCACCACTATTTCATAAGTCATAGATAAACATGATAATATGTGATTCAACGTTACTACTCAAATTGCAGCCAGTGTCTAAAGATACTTTATGAAAGATGAATTTTCTAAAATGTGCTGCACAAGTTTAAGTACAGGAAGATGCTTGTGCTTACAGACGCCAAAACGTGTTGAGATCCACTCCATCCACACATATGTAGCCCTGTACAAGTTTCTGCCCCAGGAGAAGAATGACCTTGAGCTACAGTAAGTACAATAAAGTACAATATTTAACATAGGCTCCTCACCACTGTTTTATTAGTATATTATTATTAGTTATTATTAGTATATTAGAGAAGCATTTCAGTGAACCAAATAAAGGTGCATATGTATCATTTCTAGTGGAGGTTCTGCCTGGAATTATTGCTTTGGGCAGAATATTCCACACACTTGTCTATCTCCAGAGATAAGCAGATGACACCACCATGCCAAGTTACACATCTCCACTCATGGCAGTCAGTCAGTCAATCAATCAATCAATCAATCAATTGCTTTATCGTCATTGTGATATAAAAACACAACGAAATTGTGTTAGGAGATCACAACAAACGGCATAGAATGGTGCCAGTTGTTGAGCTCCAGACCACTGTGTTTGTGTGCGCTGCCATCTTGCATTCCAGTCTTACTCCACTCTGGTGTTTCTGTTGGTGATGAAATAGTCCAGTGTTTCCTCTGGAAGCAAGCAAGTGCCCCTTTAAAGAAAAAAAATACTGAAAAAGTAGGACCTTTGCTTGATTCCACTGAACTATATTTCATCACCAAATGTGTTATATAAGAATGCTTACAAGTAACCAAACGTGCTCCTTATTGTCCTTACTCATGTGGAAGATACCTGGGCACATTTTCACTGACATTCACTCGCCATCTGTCCCCCAGCGGGACAGTAGGGTGCAGGGGGATGCAGTGTTTGGAGAAGGAGGGGTGCGCCTGATAGGAGGGCCCAGAAGGACAAATGGCCATGCTGTGTCTGACCAAAAGAATCTGTACTTGTCTGTCTGTGGGAGGCAGCAGCGCGGTGGGATGTCCGGAGCTAATCTAGACTGCAGCATGCCTTTAGTCACCACAGATATGCACTACATGTAATCGCTGTAATGATATTTAAATTAGTGTTTGAACTGGTAGATTTATGTGGTTCTGGAGTGTGCAGAGAAAGAAAGTACAATTTGCAATTACATATATTTTGTTTTTTTTACTTCACCTACTTCAATCGGGTCTTTATGAAGTACTACCAAAAATATATATGTTCAAATAACATGTGATAGTTGAAGCTACGCTATGATGTTATTGCTCTGCTTGGGGTGCTGGTGGAGTGTTGGTGGAGAGGCAATCTCACTCACACTGCATTCAATTACATTTTTAAAGCTTTAAACGCCTTGAAACATGCATTAACAAGGTAGATGGGTTTAATGCCATGCTGTGGAACATTCTGGGCAAAGAAATAACATATTCATGGATACAAGCAGGGGGCAGACCTTCCACCAGCAAAGCTGCATATTGCATTTCTAAGTGATATAATACTTTACTGTATTTGGGAGGGCCCAAGTAAATATATCTCATTTAAAAACACAGGAAAGGTGAGAGCTTCAGGCGGTTCTCTTAGTGAAATATACTGAACAGGTGCTCCTCAAGGACAGGGCTCAAGCTCTACAAAACAGTGAAAATGACCCTGTTTGTAGTATAAAAACTTAGTGTGACAAAGTTTTAAAAAACAGTCAAAAAGGTCCAGACCAGTGCACTCCATTAGTGAAGGTTAAAGTCCTTTGGGATATTTAAAGGTGCACTAACGTTTTGGTTGGGAGTCTGTCACCTGCTTGTTTCTCAGAAGTCATTGCTCTGGCTGGAATGTTCCCTAATATGGCATTAAACAGCTCTACCTTATATTTATTAAAGATTTTATAGCTCAAAAATACATAAACTACTTGGTTTAGTTTGGTTTCCATGAAGATAGAAAGATGTTATACCATAATGTGGAATATTCCAGAAAAAGCAATAATATTGCCATGGAAACAAGCATTTGACTGACCCTCCACCAGAAACGTTACACAATGTACCTTTAATCTTTTACCAAAAGCAATGATTTAGCTTTACATTGCCATATTCAAAACAATGTGAGCCTTTTCTGAATATCACTTGCATAAAAAATTAACAGATAATCTTATTCTTTCTGTTCCAGGCCTGGTGACAGAATACAAGTGACAGATGACTCCAATGAGGATTGGTGGAAGGTGGGTTTGTTTCAAGTACTTTAATATACATTCACTGACTTCCCACTCACAGTTATAGTCATTTTTATGCATTACGCAGCTCTTAAGTAACAATATGACAAGAGCTGCTCTGAAGGACGCTGTGTGGGTGTTTGAGATGGTTACCATAGAAAAGAGAGAAGACGCATCATAAACTGTATTTAATGAGACGAGAGCTCAGCCTTCACCTGTCTGTCAAATACTCTCTGCTCAAAAGTGCTGGGAGGAAAATGACTGGAATATATCAGTTTCAACCACTCACAAAGTATTTATCGATGCAACTACAGATGTATGGTGTATTTACATGGTACGACAATATACATACTGTTTACTAGCAAAAATATGTTCACAAGAAAAATGTAATAAGCTCTAAGCAAGGTGAATAATAAGTAGCTTCCTGTGCCTTTTAAGGGCTGAAATGTGGCTATGGGTAAATTCTGTCCATTTAATTACTTTAATTAAACTTACTTACTTTACTTAATTACCATTGCTAGATTACACACTTTATCATAACTACACCTTAAATGGCCTTAATAAAGCATGAAGACATAATGAACAAATAGTTGATTAAGAATGATTAGGGTTAGTTACTTCTTAATTAATATCCTAATTCTTAACTCATTAATTTTGTCCTTACTAAGTGACTGAGTCATTTTTAATAAACTATGTGTTAATTATGAAGTCTGTCTTTAATTCATGCTTTAAAGCAGTAAATACTGTACTACACTGATACTATCACCTGTTTCTGTTTTGCTCTATATACTCACAAAAATGAGTATATATAGCAAAACATTCTAGGCATGACACTTACAGACAGTTACAGACAAAACGGTTCTTGACTTTGTTCCACAACCATCTGCCCACAATTGCACAGCTCAACATCATGTGGTGCACCCGTGGGCTTTGTTTTCCCTTCCGCCATGGTCCCAACAGACAATACCGGGGATTATAGCTCCACAAATACTCGGAATCGCTTTATGGAGCAGTGTTGCAGGCATTTCCTTTGCTTTTTTGCATTTGTATAAAGTTGTTTAATTCCAGGATTGTTAAGACTTGATTAAGTAAATTACTGTGAAAATCTGAGCTATAGTTTGTCAGGGACTCCACTCCTCAGAAGATGTACTCACTAAATAGGTCAATGTTATGAACTGAGTTTTTAAACATCTCATTACGAATCATAATCTTTTTAACTCTCAAGGACTAACAGTCTGTTTCCTCCATGTTTGTTTGTGTTTAGGGGAAAATTAGGGACAGGGTGGGCTTTTTCCCGGCCAACTTCGTGCAGCGGGTGCGTCCCGGAGAGAGGGTGTGGAAGGTCACTGCTGGTTTCCACGGCAACCGAGACAAAGGCCAGATGAGCGTCAAAGAGGCTCAGGTGAGACGTGCACACAACACTAACAACAACAACTCTGTTTCAAGTCTCTATCTGTCTGTAGCAGTGATCGAGTATTGGTGGAGTCGTCGTGGTTCAAATCCAACATCAGCTTGTACTTACTATTGTTGGGTTCCTGGACAGGACACATTACTCACCTTGAGTGATTGGTGGGGGTCAAAGAGGCGGTTACACCAGATCGGTAGCCACCCTTCTGTCAGTAAACCCCATGGCAGCTAAGGCTATAGTTGTTGCCTAGTGTGAAGAATGAAATGCAATGTTAATATAAATATAATAAAATATATATACATAATATTATTTTTTTGAGGTTGTTACCATATTAAAAAGTACCTCAACAAACCCTTCCTCTCTCTCCCTCTCCGCTCTCTTTCTCATTCTCTCTCTCTCAGTCTCTCTCTTGCTTACATAAAGGTAATATGATGCAAATAGATGCAGGAAAATGCTGAAATAACAGAGGATGGAGCTCAACGGTTTTCACTGCGTTTAGCCTCAGTCTAAATGGTGTAATTGAATATACTTTATATTTACTCAAGGTCAGAACTGTATTAACTGTAGTACTGAGGACTAGTTTGAACTTTAGAAAATAAATTATATCCTGATATCCATACTTTGATCTACTTCATTATTTTGTTTGAAACATGTATAACTAATGGCAAAAATGGCTGTGGAAGTGTGTGCTTAGCATGCTAGCTGTTGGTTAGTTTTAGCTTCACAGCTCTGTAAATAATTAGGCTCGGAATGCTTAATGCAAGTAACGAATGACTTTGGACCATTGCAAACCATTTAAAATGAACTTTTTCTGTTTCTCAAGACAAATCAAATACAGTGCATTTCATTAAATTTACTGTAATCCACATAATGTAGGTTTATATTATTATAATATTATTTGACCCTCCTGATGTCTGCAGATCTGTGTGGGGAAGAACGAGGAGATCGAAGGCTTCTTGCGACTGAGCAGTGGGAAAAAGCGAGGCATGGTCCCAGTCAAGAACATAGTGGAGATATGAAACTTTGTCAGTGCACACATCTCTCCATGACCCCGGAAAAGGTCACTCCCCTCAGGAGCTTTTAGCCGAAAACCTCACCGAAGCCAGCTAGTTCAACATCGTCAGCTTGAGTGGACAACCGCGTAGCTCCGCCCACAACTTTGCTTTCTCTGCCTGAAGACTTGATAGCGCAGTCGGCCAAGGGATTTCTTTTACATTTATTCAAGCTACTGTCTTTGTAGCACTCTCAACAGAAATGTAGCACGTGAACAGTGGACAGTCCGGCTACCTCAATAGCCATTTCCAGTGGCCTGCGTAAGACTTAAATGATGTCAATATGTTGTTACTAAAGAGATGTGGGGACTTTGTGAGTCTGCATTTCACTATATCTCAACATATTTATTTATTTAACTATTTATTTATGTATCTATTTATTTTTTCTGTCAGTGTGTCTCAGAGTTTTAACACCAAGTTCAAAGATATGAATTACAAAGATATATTTGCCATTCAAAGTAATTATGTTAATTACATAATATAATTGGGTATTAACAATACTTCCTTAAAAATCACGAAACACATGAGAAGCACTGATTTTGCGTGTATGTTTTAGTTTATTTTCTGCTCTCATTTGTACTTAATGTAAGTACACATAAGGAAACACACATATATGTCTTTGACTCTATGGTCAAATGAAAGTCAATACAAATGCATCGTTTTGTTTGAAATCTCTGGTGATTATGTGATGTTCCACTCTGCTCTTCACAGCTCCAGAGCCTGGGGACTGTGCATTTTACCCTCAGTGTGCCCTTTTCAGTCCCACTGCAGTTCACACACTTCACAGCTCTCTCTCTCTCACCTTGCTTCAGTAGAAACAGCTTCCTGTCATTATAGTCCTATCTATCTAACACTGTTTGTCTCTATGTAATGTCCCGTAATGCTCTTGTCATATCTAATTGTGTACAGCAAAGCGAGGGTGGCTGTTATCGAGGATCTCTGATGCGCTTGAATTATTTGAGTGGAAAAGACAGAGGAAAAATCTGACTGTTGTTGTCAATCACACTTTTTTTTGCTTTTTTTTGCTCAGCTTTGTTGTTGACATTGCACATCTGGGGTTGTTCCAGAGTTAGACCACGTTTTATCATGATGATGGCATAAGTAGCCCTGTCACAATAACAAATTTAGGGACATGATATATTGTTACAAATATACATGACAATAATAATATTAAACCTAGAACAGAATCATTTCAGTAAAAAATGTAAAATACAGAATCATTAAAAGACATAGGCATTCTGAGGTGGAAATATTTATGAGAGTGAACCATTAATTAGCCATAGAATTCACAGACCTCAAATAAACCCTCTGCAGCTAAATTCTTATCTTATTACAAAACAATTGCAAAAATCTCCCCACTATTTAAAAGAAAATGTACACACGGTGTATTGAGTCCCAAAAATTATTGTCCCAGCTCAAGTCAATATAGTAATTATCATAATTGACTTAGGCATAGGTCTGCTCCCTCAGATAAATCTGTAATATTTGTGGGTCAAATAATTCTTGTCCTACTGTAATATATTGGTGATTGTTATGTCAGAAAAAGCATTATATTGTTTTTAGCTGTATTTTCCCTGTAATATATATTTTTTTTAATCAAATCCAAATAGTCGACTGCAAAGCTTCCTGGATTGATATTATGTCAGCAGACTGTGGAGCTGCTTCGTCATTCAGACTTTTGCCAAGTTTTATCAAGTCTGGCAAATCTTGGAATGACTCTTGGAACAACCTTTCAGATGCTTGCAAAATGTCAGCATTATTTAAAGGTGGACTATAACTTTTCAGGCGCAGGGTCTGCCAGGCACTTGTCTCCATGGAGATGTTTGCGCTTTACTTGAAATGTTCCACAGTATGAACTGGGTTGCTTCTCCACTAATCTAACAAGAAATAAAAACATGTAGAAAAGTGGGTTAATAGGAAGATTTTAAGACCAAAATGACGAGACTCACTGGGAGAGAGTGAATTTTTCATTGAAAAGTGAATTAGGACCAGAGTCGATGGAGCCAGAAGCGCCCCCATGCTCACTTCCTATTTGGAACAAATGCTCATTAATATTTATGGTTTAATGCCATACTGTGGAACATCCCCACCAAAGCAATAACATCTCCATAGAAATTACTAAGTGATGGACCCTGCCCCAGAAAAGTTTCATAATGCAACTTTAAGGAGAGGCACCACTCATCACTTGGTTTGGTATAAACAGGAGACAGTGTCAGATAGAGCTTTTCCCATGGCAATAAATGTAAATATGACACAGCTTTGTACATAGACTTCTACAGACTGTACGCACTGGACTCTTGGTAGCGCTCTGACCACAGATCGCTGTTCTAGAGCCATATAAGGGCATTACATTCTCTAAAAGTACAATAGGCCCCATATCCACTTAAAATGTATGCATTTCAAGTAACATCAGCACAAAAATACAAAATACTATGCACAGTTCTAGTCACACTTTATTTTGTACTCCCAATAAAGATGCACATGAACATTATCTGCATTTATCTGTGCTTATAGCATAAAACACTATACATGAGCAGCCATCTTGGATCTGAGTCTGTTTAATCTTAGACATTTCCTTCAGTGACTAGAATGAATATTGACTCAGGTCTTTGCTCACCTCAGTACACACCATCAGGCGAGGGCACTGCATGGCTAGCTGCTCTGTTATGCTCACCTGTCAATAAAGTCGCATCAGCTATTCACCTGTGGCCTACAGTATTGTGTTTTTGTTGATTTCTGAGTGTTTAGTCCAGTTAAATGCTTAAAAACCTTTGTGAAAGTGTTATCTTAGAAACTAATTCTGTTGTTATGGCAGAAAGAAATCAAAGAAATCAGGAAGAAATCAAAAGAATTCACGTCACCATTTCTCTTGAATCATAGCACCACTGCACACATTCTGCTTTAGACTGGCAAAGTGCAGGCTCCTCGCTAACCCTGTACCACTGTGTCATCTCACACTTTAATCCATAATCTCCCTCCAAACAGAAATGGTCTCCCTTTGCAGCCAAAACAACTCCGATCTTTCAGCGCCATTGCAGAGAAGCATGCACATTCCTAATGACTATAAATAATAAGATGAAGTATTTGTGAAATTAATTGGCAGCAGAAGAGCTACTATTGGCAGCCCATAAACTCCACTGGTACTGGGTGGTTTATGTGTGCGCTGTGAGAGACGAGCATTTCTCAAATCATGACTCAGTTCTGTTATCACATCAGATCTAATGTGATTTTTGGGTCTCAGAAGAAATAGGCAGAGAAGAGTGCAGCTGATGTGGTTAAAGCTCTCGGTGAAATTCAGACTTTGAAGCTCAGATCTACATTGTCCTTTGTAAATCATTATAATCATATAAACCGGAATAAGACTAAACTTGAAATATGGAACGTGAAACTTTTCTGGCATTTTATTGCACGATATGGCATTAAAGTCAACTGGGAATATCTCGATGAAGACAAGCACACAGAGGAAACTTGGATATTTGTATATGTCATATACTATTAGTGTTATCAGTGTTGTCCACAGTAGCAATGTCACTTGAATTCCTGAAAAGTTTAAGTTTTTCTTCTTTTTTTTTTTTACTTTTTTTCCTCATTTGTTTTTCATTTGTTTTTTGAGACATTTTGCTTTTTCTTTGCTGTTTATTACATTACAACAGATGTCCTCACTTGCTGAAATATTGTGAGACACCAGAGTTTGTTTTAATTTGTAGTTTAAACATTTACATTATTTTATTTTATTTATTTATTTTTGACCAAATAAATTCTTCATCCATTCATATTTTTCAACTAAGCATTAGCGTAAATCCCCAGTATGCCAATTTAAAGATTTATCCTGTTGAAATATGCATCTAAACAACCTTTCATCATTGATTAGATGAACTCCTCAAACTCCACGTGGATTCTGACCCCAGTGTTAAACAAACAACCACCCGCAGCAGAAGGTGGACTCAAACAAATCATTGAACGTGTGATTAGCTGCTGGATGCCTGACTGTCGTGTGATGTTTTGTGTGCGGTTTCCCCTCCGCGGCAGCCGGACACGCTCGCAGGGGGGCGAGGGAGCGGCGTGCGGGGTGTTAATACGTCAGGATAATGCAGCGACTATTCAACCCTATGAAAGAAAAGCAATGCTGAAAATAGGACTTGATTACACAGGCGAGGAAGAGGCTGTCACCAGAGAACTGTGGTGTGCGGCTGGAAAACAAAAGGACCTGCACCTTGAAGAAGTCAGATGCAAATGTAAAGGGAGGGATATGCAGGACCTAATCTTGTATGTAAATATTTAAATGCTGCGAATGTAGATACGACTAGTATAATGCTGCGTAATAGAGCAATCATCAGTGGCACTAAACCTAAAATGCACCATAGACAAGTTAGTCCTGACCAGGCCCATAGCTCAAGACCTGGAGATGGTCTTTGGCTCTGCACTGACAGGTTGCTCTAGTATATCCAAATGCAGAGGACAAATTTCAGTACGGGAATATTAAAGTACACATTAACCTTAACAAACCAATGTAGAAAATATATTTCAAACAATCAAAATCGTGTGATCATCATTCTCATTCTTGTCTTTTACAAAGCTTACCAATGTTTTCTGTATTCCTTGCAGATTCCTTGCAGATTTATACTTAAATAATTGCAAAACAAGGAAAAAAAATCACCTTTAAGTTAAGTTTGGTCATAAAACATATCGACACCTTCCTAAAATAATCGCACAAGTAATTTTTTTTTAGGTTTTTCAGGAAACACAAAAAACTCCCCCGAAAATTGAAATTATGGCCTAAATTATGGCAAAGTAAAGTAAGTAAAAAGTGACTTAGGCGATTATTTTAGGAAGGTGACGATATAAAACAAGTAAATGAATAGAATTTCTGGTCTGGTGGAATATCTTGCATTGCATTTTTGTTCAACCTTAAAAGTCACATGTAATTTTAAGTATATCGTCATATAGTAACAGTTAATATTTAGGAAGACTTCCATTGTTTGCGCAGTATGTTTCTGTATCTTTTCTTTTTCCTCCTGATTCAGCTCCATAAGCTCCCGTCTTAAGTGCAGCGTCACGGAGCTGCTGTGAGGCTGCTGCTGCCGGTTTCTTTTAATTAACAAAAACACTCCTAAATCCACCGGGGTTTATGAATAATGAAACACAAGGTCTGTCACCACCACGGCTCTACCTCAGGGTCTCCTCCACGACCACGATTTTAGAAGAGCTGGAGATGTCTCATGTTTCTGTTTACATTCCTCAACAGCAAACTTCACCATTAAAGAGAGTAAGAGGTAAGATACAGACTCCTATAGCCCGTGGGTAACACAACTTGCACTTTCACTGACGCCCAAACCTTATAACTTGGAGTAAGAGGAGAAAAAGATTGTTTCAGTTCAAATGCAAAAGAGACGTGTCACCATTTCCCATAAGAATTCCTGACCAGACAAACTTTCTCAGCTTTACCTTTCAGGATTCAATCGATTTCCTGAATGAATAACCTCCTTAAATGACCATTCAAACACAGGCAAAGGTGAAGTGTCCACTCAGTGACACAACAACAGAAGGCTCTTGATGTTTTTGACAATTGCAACACTTCATCTTTAAACTCCAGCCACAATAGAGCATGTATGTTATTAATGGCTTCCCTGCAGAGAGGTCAAATCCACAATCACTGTTTAGGGCACAAGGACACGCCTCTCAACATGAGTGTTTATGAGAGCTGTTTGTCCAATCGGGCCGTTTATTTGATCAAAAACGTCGTGAGGGCTATTTGATGATGAGTGAGCTTTAAAGTCGTCCTTAAGAAGATCTTGTAATCAGGGAAAAATGATAGTGAGGTCACTCTTAGTCTAGACATTGTTAAGATGAAGGTTATGATGCATGTGTTTCTATCCAAAATGTAAGATTAGGATTTATAAGTATCGTTATAAATGCATGTTTCTTTTTATTTGCTTATTTTATACTTTACTTTTGCATTAATATTAACATTTCTAACATGTGTTGTCTGTAAGATTCACAAGGTTGTCAAAATAATTGCTTTTCTCTGTTTGGAAAAAGATGCTTGGCTTGCTCTTAGCTGGAATTTTTATCTTGCGTTGCTCAAATCAACAAAAATCCGTGTGTACTTTGTTATGACAAACAAAGATGAAGAGGCAGAAAATACTGAAGAATCAGCAGGACGCACTGCAGGAGGCTTTGTTATCATAAATCTTAAACGACTCACAAAAAGGAAAAAAAAATGGCATAGATCAGCGCTGTGTCCTGTCATCAATGCTCGAATATGTATTTTATGTAACGCCAATATTATAAATAGTATTACCTTATCCAGTCCAATCCACTTTATAGCACATTTCAT
>KN497066.1:372-10591 GCA_000787155.1 Scartelaos histophorus | reverse complement strand
CACACACACACACACACACACACACACACACACACACACACACACGCACACACACACACACGCACATGCCCACACACACAAACACTTGCACACACAATATGAAAATATTTGATAATGTTTTGTGTATTTGTGTCTCAGGATCTGAAGCCCAGTAACATAGTAGTAAAGTCTGACTGCACTCTGAAGATCCTGGACTTTGGTTTGGCCAGGACAGCCTGCACTAACTTCATGATGACTCCGTACGTGGTGACCAGATACTACAGAGCGCCAGAGGTCATTCTGGGCATGAAGTACAAGGAGAATGGTAAGAACTGATTTGATTATTGTACATGAAGAGTTTTACTGCACTTTGGGAGAGATGTCTTATAGAACTCTAACTCTTTACACATTATATGTATTTACTCTGCACAACTCTGCTTCAGTGGACCTGTGGTCAGTCGGCTGCATAATGGCTGAAATGATCTCTCACAAAGTCCTCTTTCCTGGAAAGGACTGTATCCTTACTTCTAGAGCAGTATATAACTGTCTCAATACTTAATTGTAAACTCACCTTGACCTTAAGTGACATGGAGAATAGAGCTCAATAATTAATGAATTATTAATTAATCATTGCTTTTATATTGCTCCTTTCAAGACACCCAGAGCGCTTTACAGTTTATTGTGCATTCACTCCACACTCAGTGCTGCAAACTAGTACTGTAGTCACAGCTGCCCTGGGGCACATGAAAGTGAAGCTGCCAAACTGCCCCTCCTACCACCACCAACACTCGTGCATGCTCCACTTTCTTATTAGACAATGTAGGTGAGGTGTCTTGCCTAAGGAGTCTTTGTCACTGGCGCTCCACTATGGCACCTGGTGGTTCAGTGGTTTCCTATCCAAGTACCAGGCCCGGCCTCGCTTAGCATCTGAGGTCTGTCGACATCAGGCTTTGACAAGTTGTTATGGCTGGGCTTTATCTGTAAGAGAAGCGATACAGGGGCTCATTTGTTATATATATTTTCTCCAACACAAACAGTCCAACAGAAGAGGGGCAGGCTCAGTCCGTCTCTGTATGCAGTGAGCACACGCCCGCGGAGACAGAGGCGGACAGCTGTGTACGCTGATAAGCCCAGAGGAAAAAGCTTTGGAGGCTGCCTCTGATTCACAAGTCCCAAAGAAAAGACAAGAAAAGCTGAAGATGAATATGAAAAATGAGGCAAATGATGTGGTGCATTGTGTGGTGGTGTTGCTGTAAACCACTGCTGTAGCATGCAGTCGTCCATGTGCCTGACCTTCACTTCATCCTGTGCTGCTCCTGTATAATGTTGTGTACCGTGTATTGAACATGTCTGTCTCTGTGTTTGTGCCTCGTATCTCTGATCACAGTGGACATCTGGTCGGTGGGGTGCATTATGGGAGAGATGGTCAAAGGCAGCGTCATCTTCCAGGGGACCGACCGTATCCTTCCCTGCACTGTTCTCATGTCTCACACCATCACACCTCCCTGAGAAAAACACCACTCCTTTTGATTTATTTTGTCCTTTCCTCCTCAGTCTTATCTTCTGCCTGATGCTCTGGATGTTCTTCCCTTAATGCTTGTGGTTTTGTCTTCATCTACTTAAGCATTTTTATCCACAGGTGTTATTTGCCTGGTATGTCCTGTTATCTCTTCCCCTTTACACTGCCAAAATTTGCCACTTTGACACTAGCTTTAGCATTTGCTTGCTCGTTCATATTGATCTCACACTCTTGGAATGGAGGCAGGACCTAGTATTAATTAAGTCATTGTTCTGTTTGTATTTTTAATATACCAAGAAATATCCAAAAGAAAAATAAATTGCAAATGAAGTAAGTAGGGTTGTGAAAAGGAAGGCTACTAGTAATGAAACTAGATATTTGAACAAGTAACAATATTGAAAAAACATGTTTGATCTTTGTTGAAACGCTCAGAACTGGTATAAGACCACATGGTACAATTACATAAATTACAGTATTTTTTGTTGAAAATTACATTCAACTATAAAAAGAGTTTTTATTATCATTGTGGTATCAAAATCTACATTGAAGATAAATACAAACATCACTATATTTGTCTTAGTATCACAATCAAGAAAGGTACTGCTATTACTCCAAGTACTATATTGAAAAGTGACTTGTTAAAATAACTTATTCAATAGTCTGATGTCATCCCAGCAAGTCAAATGGAGCATATTTTTCCATAACTAGTCCTGTGCTCAGATATCGACCAGTGGAATAAGGTAATTGAGGTCCTCGGCACGCCCAGTCTGGAGTTTATGAACCGACTGATGGAGACTGTCAGAAACTACGTGATGAACAGGCCACAGTATCCGGGAGTCAGCTTCACCGAACTGTTTCCGGACTGGGCTTTCCCCTTCGAAACGGAACATGACAAACTGAAAAGTAAGATCTGTTTGCTTTAAATGTACTTTCACACATCTGCAGAAAACATGAAGGACACTGCAGTTGTTTCCTATAAATCCAAATTATACTCCAAATGCAGATATTGTTGCTTTGTTTTCAATGTTCTGCCTTGTATTTATTTAAGTACAATACGTGAAATCAACATGAAAACCTCAAGTATTGTGAGTAGGATAACCTCTCCACAGTTTTAATGTTTTAATGCCAGGCTGTGAACAATTCCACGTAAAGCAATACTTTCTTAACAGAAATAAATAGATGGTGGACCCTCCAACAAAAAGGTTACAAAGTGCGGCTTTAAGATATGTTATGATAATTGTGGCTGTGATTTACTGTAAACCGCAGACTTGGGAACACGGCGAAGAGCTAAATTTAGCTTTATATTACCAGAAATCTTACTCAACATTGCCGTCCATCTGCACCCTCGTCAAGTAAGGTGATGTCATGGGTCTGTTGCCTTAGTAACCCTGGTCTCTCTCTTTACCGTTGCCATAACAGCGTGTCAGGCCCGGGACCTATTGTCCAAAATGCTAGTCATTGATCCTGAGTCCCGCATCTCTGTGGAGGAGGCCCTAAATCACCCCTATATCCACGTATGGTACGACCCAGCGGAGGCAGATGCGGTGAGTCCAGTTCACTCATTTTAATGACGTCATCCTCTTCTCTTATTATATTTATAGAGCTTTTTCTTTATCTTCTCTGTGTGTTCTTGTCTCTACAGCCTCCTCCCCAGATCTCTGATAAGCAGCTGGAGGAGAGAGAGCACAGCATAGAGCAGTGGAAAGGTGGGAAACATTGCCCTCTAGAGGACAAACACAAGCCACAGCCAATTAGCATGAAATTAATTTAGCCTCCTCTAATTGTACTCGACGTTTTCCATTTTGCAGAGCTTATTTATGAGGAAGTGATGTGCTGGGAAGAGAGGAATAAGAATGGACTGATGAAAGAAGATTCTTCAGGTTTGTACATTTCTTTTATCAAATCCATCAGGTCTAATCAGCATATATGTTTTCATGTAATTTATACGTTGGCTTTGGTGTTACTGCAAGTGGTTAGATTTGTTTTTAAAAATATAATAATTTCAATTTTTTAGATAGAGGGAGAGGGGAGGTAGCTATGGAGGGATATATTTAATATATTTTTTTTTAAATGCCTATACAGATTCACAAATATATATATATTTCAGAAAGAAAACTTAGGATTTTTCCTTTTTCCTTTTTTCATTTTTGAAACTAAAAGAATTGTTTTAATGGTAAGCATTTGTTTTTTTGTTTTTGTTTTTTTTTGTTTTTTTAATTTCATGTCCGTAGGTTCAACATTTACAGAGATATTAAAAAATGAACAGCTCAAAACATCTGCAATATGCCATTTTGATTTCAGCTTCCTGTTATATGCATCATTTTGAGGACTTTTTTTTTCATTCAAAAGATATTGCATACTGTTTTAATTTGTTCATCGCTATGGCAACACTCTCAATTTTCCATAATTGTGAAATCCATGGATAGCTTCTTAAGAAAGTTATGACATCATGTGTGCGCAGCCTATTCAGAGGTCTGTACGTATCTCTCTGACCGTGCACCTGTTGGTTTCCGTTGGCTCGTGTTGCAGATGTGGTGTCGGGTTCCGCCTCCCAGTCGTCGTCGGCCAATGACATTTCCTCCATGTCCACGGAGCACACCTTGGCTTCAGACTCAGACAGCAGCAGCATTGACACGCTGACCGGGGCCCTAGACGAGTGCCAGTGAGGGACACGCCATCCCACCAATTACCTGATTTCATTTCATTGTCCGCCTTTATACTCAAGTAATAGGTCTATTTTTATATTTTCTTTCCATGTGCAAGCTGGTGGCTCTGATTGGTCCTCCTGAGACTGTCTGAGACTGCTACCATAAGGTCAAATAGATTATTGCTGAGGTCACATATGTTTGCATTCTATTTCAGGTTATTACATGTACGCAGATCTTTGTTTGAATGCATGAGTATATTTTTTTATTTTGTTTTTAATTTTGAGTTATTATAATCTATACATTTGAACAGAGATTCTCCTGCATGCAACTCTAAAACGAACAAAGGTTAGAATTACTATGATGCACTAGTCATCCCATTTAAGAACAAACTGAATTTTTAAATCATAATTTTGACTTCTAATATCAGATTTTTTTCTTTCCATGTGGTAGCTTTAGTGTTCTGTTTACAAATAGGTAGCTGAATTCTCCTGTATGTTGTAAGAAACTAATTTCACAAAAAGTACTATCTAAAGAAAGGCCACCATATACTTGTAAATCTTGAACAAATTGTGGAATATTTATTTTGTTTTGCAAAATGTTGCACACAATCAGCTCTGGGCCCATAGGGATTGCTCTGTGGTTTAATGCATGGACTGCTCCTTTTCTAAACCATTCCACCTGTGCTATAGAACAGTAACAGTATCAAGTCATCAGTAACAATCATGCAGCTACAAACACATCACCATGTTTAACTTGCATGACCACATTACACCTAGTGACAAATGATAGCGCTCTGATTTGGTCTTTTTTTTTTTATAATAGTTTGTTGATGTGGTTTAAATCTCTTTTGAAAGATGTAATTTGCCTTGTTAGCCTTTGTGTGTGCTAGTGTTCTTGTACTGTGTAGCACTCATTTATGATCCCTGCTCCGTCCACCAAGCCCAAAGTCTTTGTTTGGGAAGAGGCTTGTGGAGACCTGACTGAGACCAGAGACGTCTCATATGAACTGTAACGCTGCTTTCTGCAGAGATGATTGCACAAAATGATTGAGATGAGCAAGACAATAAGGAGTCGCTGAAGACTCGTGCACTTTTATGTACCCACATCATTATAAGTGCTTGGATGTACCCACATCATTATAAAGATGATGTGTGTACATACAAAATGAGAAATAGGAAATTATTTTGTCAGTCTTGCCTTAAATGACCCCAGATGTGGTGCGTTCACATGAAAATAAATACAGACTGAGTGTCATCCTGTCCATAACATTTGTGTCTGTGTCTCTTTTTTCTGGAGTTATATATTAATATTTCTTCACCATTTAAAGGTAAATATTACTCAGTTTTCTGGTCTATGTTATAATGTTGTTTCCTCCTTACAAACATACATGGAGTTGTGTTTTGTTCCATACACACATGTGTAACACACAAATCTTGCATATTTACTCTTATTTAGTTCCTCTCTCAAACAAAAAACATCTTGTGATGTTATGTGGTAAAATAGGAAATGCACCACTGTGTTTTTATACTCCATACATACAATCATTTGGATAATTTCACCCCTAGAATTGCCAACTAAATCAAAGGAAAAAGCTGTTATGTTGTTAATGAACCAAATTACAACGGAGGTAACAATATTATAACATGGCTTAAAGTTCACCAGAGTTAGTTTTGCATAATATAGGACCTTAATTTTTCAGGCGTTTACACAGAGCAACTGAGTGCAGTTTAAATGGTCACCACTGAGTCTCTTGTTTCAACCATACAAGTGGCATTAGACAGTTGGCTTAAAGCATTAACACAGATGTGAGTGAGTGAGTGAGTGAATGAATGAATGAATACACAAAGTTTATGTCATTAGAAAGTAAATGTTCATCAAAAGCTCTTGGCAATGTACTCTGTCTTCTTGGCCTCTTTGTTGAGCTCTCCAAAAGTGTCAAAGAACTGCTCCATCTCCCTCTGCAGAGCTGCGTTGCGTTGTTCTGCAGTAGTGCGGGCTTTTTCTGACTCTATGATCTTGGCCTGAACAATCTGGTACCAGTGACGCTGTTGGGCCAGGTTTGTTTTCAGACGAATCACCTCCACCTGCAGCTCCTCATTCCTCTGCTCCAGGCTGTCGACAAGAAGCACAAGAAGAAAGTGATGATGAAGATGACTTAGTGGTGCAGAGTTATGATTGTAGTTTGTGGTTGACCCTGATGAACTTGTACTATTTTGCTGCTCACCAGACCAGTGCCAGAGTGACCTTACAGTTAGACTTGTCCTATCTATATCAGTAATAAATGAGGCATGTGTTGTGTCTAGGTCAGCAGCATGGCCTCCCAAATTAGCCCTCTTTCTCCAGTGTCACAGGTTCTTTCTATAGGTCAACACCACATGCTGTGCTTTTTTACTCCAACTCAACTTCTGTTACAATTTCAATATTTTGAATTATGGAAACTAATTTAAATTATGAAAACTAGATGCCATCAAACAGTAGTTAAAACATTCCTACCTAATACACAATAGTGTGTGGGGCTTCTAATAGTGATATTAGATATATATATATAGTAGAGTGTGATGTGTGCAAAGGGCTGCACTGGTCTAAACAGGATGTGAGGCCAAGCCAGAGGTTGAGACAGAAACCAGAGCTGCTCTGAGTTCCCAAACTCTGTCCTGGTAAAGTGCTTCTGGGAACAGCCCCAGGAGAGAGTGCACTCACTAAACTGAATGTGAGCGATAAAACACATGCACATATTGAAAAAGATGCATCAGTTCTCTTCAGCGCCATAGAGACACACACACAAAGCCTGGTACCTGGTAATGCGCTCCTCATACTCGTCTCTCTGTCGGGTGATCTGCTGCTGCAGGCTGGTGAGGACGCTGCGTAGGGCACTGGCTGAAGGGTCTGCCACAGGGACAGGAGGGGGTATCCGCACAGGGGCCTCCTCTGAGGGCCAGGGCTCAGTCTGACACAACTGGGAGCACACCTCCGCTTCCTGCTCCGGGATAAGATCCAGATCTTTGGACTCTGGCAGGACAATCTCACAGGAGGACCAGGGGCTCCGCTCCAGGCTCTCCTCCTCGGGCTCCGGGGGCTCTTGGACCTGCTGTGGGGCCCAGGCCTGGTACATGTGCTCCTGTGTTTCCATGGCGAAGACTGGTAGGTTGTTAGGGGTAACCGCCTCAGGGATGTTGTCATAGAAAGACAGAGCGCTCCTGTGTTCGGTGCTTTGTGATGGGCTTGGGCTGCGTTTCAGTGGAGCTCTGTCCTGTGCTCTCCAGAGGATTCCCTGCTCACTGTCTCCTCCTCTTGCCCCCCGTTCTCCTCCATATCCTGGACGGCCCAAAGCTCCTCTCCAGCTACAGTAACTGTGGTCTGGCCACAAGCCAGGCCCTCGGGCCCCAGTCACAGAGGGACTCAGAGCCATCGCTGGGGCCATCCCAGGCCGAGGGCCACAGGGGCCCGGGACAGTAGGCTGCTGAGCCCTGTGCTCCATGTGGGCGTCCCTGGTGCTCCTACTCTGGGCATGGGGCAGGCAGTTGTCGTAGATGGGGTCTGTGGAGCAGGAGCTCCCTGTGGGGGTCTCGACAGGCAGACAGTGCAGCTCCATGGTCCTGTCCAGAGCAGGGCCCCTCCCTCCGGGTCCTGGGCTCCAGAAGAAGACCCCTCACAGGCTGGCTGTGTGCCGTGAGCCTGACTCTGATACTCTGACTGCCTATGTTGTAGTACAAGGCTCTGGGCTGTGCATGTGTGTCTTATGTGTGTGTGTCTTTAAGACAGGCTTCAGCTGTTACTTCACAGCTTCTGAGGGAGGGAGCAGCCTGTAACAGAGTCCGCCTCATTCCAAAAGACACTCACACATAACTGTAACCACAGAAATAGATAGTGGCCAATGGCCGCACACAATGAGTCCAATCATCTATTATATTTGTACATGAATAATAGTCTTTTCAACAGCACACACTGTCTCTGCTCATAGGAGCCTATTTTTCTTATTTGTTATTGACTGTACCTGTCTTGTCAAAGTCAGGTTATGTGTGTATGTATAGGCCTAAGATAGATCACTATAGATAAAAATAAATACATTATTTTATTAAATAACATGTATTCAGTTTAATTGTGAGACCCAATTCGCATTTCTTTAAATTCCATATGTTACAGTAGCTGTTTCACTCACAGCACTTGTGTGGCAGGATTAGTCTAAAACGCCCATTTAACCTGTGTCCACAAGGTGGCAGCACACACAAGATTATAAGGATTTCTCCACAAATGAATCTTACCAGAATCCAAAAGGAAAGCTTCATGAAACATGACTAAATAGTTTTTCCTTGGATGTACTTTCATCACTTGGATACGGCCCAGATGTTTTTTCAGGCTGCTCCTTGTGTCCTCCACATTATTTCCTGTTCTGACTATCCGAGTGGAACAACTAAACGCTGACCTTTTCCTTTTAACCAAGTTATTGTTGCAGGGTATCTGAAGGCATTTGGTGGTTTTCTACAGCCTCTACAGATCGGCTTAGGGCCATTGACTCACTATTGATTTAACAATTGAGTGAAGATCCCTCTCATTAATGCAAGGCCTCCAAGGGACCACTATCAAAGTCACTTCCTCTGCATTAGAGGGCACAGGCATGAAGACAGTGCAGACAGAATAATATGAAGTAATATGACAGGATGTGTTCAGGATGCTCACAGATTCATAATAAACAAATACCACAACATTGTTAATGGGACTACTGAATACAAGCACATTTCTATGAGTTTCTTGGAGCTCTTCCTCTTTCTTGGAGATTTTGGGGATGCTTCACAGACTGTAGTTTGAGCACACAGTGAGAAAACACTTTAAATTTGTGGATAAAAGTACAAAGGGATAGATGAGCCTAACTCCAGCCCCTTTATGTCCTGACCTCCTCCTGTTATTGTAACTGATGCACAACACTGCAGCCTCTTATACTGTAGCTGTATCTTCTCTGCACAGATGAGCTATCACCTTTTTTTTTTAACTTCCTGTTCATCTGCGTAGTTGTTTGTAACCATGACTACTGAGTCCATGGCAACACAGAGCGCTCTAAAAAATAAAGGTTTCGAAGACTGAGGAGAGTGAAAAATGTGGGGACTTTAATGAGTTTATTTCTGAGTGTTTGAGAAGGACCTTGGGCAAAAGTGGACATATTAGCTGAAGTGGAGATGCATATGCGGGCAAAATATCTTATGTTGAATAAACATAATGGGCTGTGGTTGGAAGTAAAACTGAGAACTATAATCTTAAACAGCATTGAGAAGTTGTTTTGTGGTTTTGCTGTTTTAATGGTGTTTGAATTTTAGTTTTCATGCTAAAAAAAACAACAAATAAACCCCAAAAACATCTATTCATAACAGCAATGATGCAGTCCTTGTAGTCAGTTCTGTTTTATGTTGATAACAAAGGCTGTCTACAGGTTATTCTGGAGAAAGCAGTGTATAATTCAAAGAAATAAATATTGAAAAGAAATATTTTCTTGCCTTAATTGATTTTATACATTTTAAGTGGATGAGATCAATTACAAGTTTCCACAATTCACTTTAGATTAACATATAAAATACATTACATGAAATAATACAATACATTAAATAGAAAAAGATTATAAATGCATCTATCAGTTATTATTAGATAATAGTGTTACTAATAATGTTTTCTTCCTCCTTGTTGTTAGATTTCTTACATAACACAGTTGTCTCGCAGGATCCTGTACTTAATCCTGCAAAGCTTTAAAAGAACGGAGAATCATTGCTCTTATGGCAACGTTGCTGTCATGCTAAATTGGATTATAAGGCTTTCAAAATAGCACTTCTCTTCTACATGCAAATTCAATTACATTTATGACTCATCCATGTTACATAGCAGGTCTTATTTTGACGAAAAACCCCCAGTATAGTAGTGTCCCCCCTGAGGCTGCTATGCTTATGTGCCCATATTGGATCCTATAATTTTGCATGGTGTTTTTTCATCTTGAAGGATCACACATTTCTGACAGCCAATTAACAGATCTGAATGGGTTGCCATGGAAACAGCTAATTTTTTAAATAAGCAGCCACTGTAGTTTTTTTTT
>JACN01080109.1:0-19927 GCA_000787155.1 Scartelaos histophorus | reverse complement strand
TAAATTTAAATTAAATTAAAATTAAAATTACATTAAAATTAAAATAAATTAAAAAAAAAAAGTTTGATGACATTGAAAACATCCACGTTATAACTTTACGACAACTGACGCCGGTTTCTTTCTACTCACAATTTGGATATAAGACGCTCACTTAAAGGCTCCATATGATGTTACTTTATGATCCACGTTATCGTTTTGTTTCCTCGTCATAAACCTGGAGCCGTTTGGTTTCATTCACATGTTTAACACACAAATCCTGCATCTTTAGGTTCTTTTCTCAAACAGAAAATGCTCTGTTCCACCCTGCGACTGAACAAAAGGTAAAAAATATCTGTTAATTTAGAGTTTTGGAACTGTAGACAAACTCTGTGAATAAAATAAAACCCAATTCCAGTTATGAGGAGGTAACTTTATAAAATTACAAATTATAAAAATGTCAAATGTCATGATCCATTGTTTATTCACACCAAATTACTTAAACGGAACAATTTGAGCAAGTAACAATTTGCGCAAGTAATGTTTAAAGCTGGTGGCACGGTGGCTGAGTGGCAACACTCATGCCTTACAGCAAGAAGGTTGCGGGTTCGATCCCCTGGTCGCCTGGGCCTTTCTGTGTGGAGTTTGCATGTTTCCTCCCCGTGTCTGGATGGGTTTCCTCCGGGTTCTCCGGTTTCCCCCATCACCCAAAAACATGCAACACCCTATGAACAGTTTACAACAAGGGACCTGCAGGGAGTCCCTCCCTCCTGTGGGCTCACCACCTGCAGAGGGGTTCATAGGGTCTGGGTCTGGTGCATAGAGTAATGGGCAGCGTGCTGCCCCCGCGACCCAGCCGGATTAAGCGGGAGAAGATGGATGGATGGATGGATGGATGGATGTTTAAAGCTAAAAATATCCAACTAGTCTTAAAAACTAGTCTTTTACAACTTAAAGTGCCTCATGCTCGAAAGGAAAAGAAAAGTCTTTGTATTCCTGTGGTGTTAAATTATGAAACGACATGAAAACAGAACTAAAACTTTGTCCAAATGTGCATGTATTCAAAAGTGCAGTTAAAAAAGTGATTAATTCAGAATGCTGCGCTGAAGAAATGAGTGTGTATTGCATGTACTGTGCAGTTATATCTTATATTGTACAGGAAATGTAAAGTTTATGAGCTATTAGTTAATTTTGAACAGTAGAAAAAACAGTTAAACAGTTGTGTCCATTTTGGACACAAGTAAAATCCACGTGACATTATTTTATTTATTGTTATAGAAAAGTATATTTTTTTTTATGCATGTTCTACAAATTACTCTGAATAAAGATTTTTGAAGGTGCACTGTTGTCATTACTTTCCCTGTTATGTCCCACAGTAAAATATAAGTATAAGTATTTGAGCTGTTTTCATTGCAAATAAAATACCTTGAAAAACTTGCATTTTTACCGTGAGCGGGAAAACTTCTCCGCAGATCTGACTCATAAGTGGGTGTGGTGGTGTAACCTGCTTATCCCCACGAAGACAAGAAGGATGTGATATATTTTAGTCAAAATAATGACATCCCCATCTCTAGAAAAGTTTCAGAGCACAGAGCAATTCTATATTCCTGAAAGAAACTAGTGTAACTATGAAGAGACATTATTAAATACTGCAAGAAAATACTGCAACTCTGAGAAGATAATATAATTTAATATTGTAAGAAACTAGTGTAACTATGAAGAGACATGATTAAATTTTGCAAGAAAATACTGTCACTATAAAAAGATTATTAAATATTGCAAGAAACTAATGTAACTATGAAGAGACATTATTAAATTTTGCAAGAAACTAGTGTAATTATGAAGAGACATTGTTAAATATTGCATGAAAATACCTCTAACTATGAAGGGATTATTAAATATTGCAAGAAAATATTGTAACTCTGAAGAGATTATTAAATATTGCAAGAATCTAGTATAACTATGAAGAAACATTATTAAATATTGCAAGAAAATACTGTAACTATGAAGAGATTATTAAATATTGCAAGAAAATACTGCAACTATGAAAAGATTATTCAATATTGCGAGAAACAACCATAACTATGGAGACACATTATTAAATATTGCAAGAAAATACTGTAACTATGGAGAGACATTATTAAATATTGCAAGAAACTAGTCTAACTATGAGGAGATAATATTATTTAATATTGTAAGAAACTAGTGTAACTATGAAGAGACAGTATTCAATTTTGCCAGAAAATACTGTAACTATGAAGAGATTTTTAAATATTTCAAGAAACTACCATAACTATGGAAGGACATTATTAAATATTGCAAAAAAATATTGTAACTATGGAGACACATTATTAAATATTGCAAGAAACTAGTGTAACTATGAAGAGACATGATTAAATATTGCAAGAAAAAACTGTAACTATGAAGAGATTATTAAATATTGCAAGAAACTACTGCAACTATGAAGAGACATTATTAAAGATCCCAAAAAACTACCGTAACTACTGAGAGACATTATTAAATATTGCAAGAAAATACTGTAACTATGAAGAGATGATTCAATATTGCAAGAAACGACCATAACTATGAAGACACATTATTAAATATTGCAAAAAACCAGTGTAACTATGGAGAGACATTATTAAAAATTGCAGTTATCATTTTTGCCTGTAGTTTAAGTAAATTCAACAGAGCTTTCGGTCCAATTACCCCTGGACTATTCCCGCTTTGACAATTTAATACGCCAAGAAATATGTAAATGGTTTTTCATTATATTTCTCTATTAACTTATCATCTTTTATGGTAGTTAGACCATACTGGAGCTGAAGTTGGTACAGCACCCACCGTTTTTCAAATGGGACTTCATAAGAGCGTAATATTTTTAAACCCGGTGGGATTTGCGCCCAATTTCTTTGCAGATCTCTGGCTGTAGATTTAAACTGTGAACTGAGGGCTAAAAAAAGGCAAACCTACGTCTCCTGTCCACTTCCATAGAAATAAAGTGCTTTCATTTTGAGAGGATATTAGGTTTTTCAGTGCTTTAATAAACCACAAGAGGCCTATATGAAAAGAGGAAAAACTGAAAAAGTGCGTAGAAAAAGTTTGGCCAGGAAAAGCTTAAAAGGCCCAAATTACCCTATTCTCTGAGCTATTTTATAATGTTTTATCATCACAAACACACCGAGAGCTGTTTTGCTTCGTTCACACATGTTTAACACTCAAATCCTGCATATTTAAGCTAAGTTCCACCTTGTGATGTCATGCGGTAATACAAAAAGTGCTCCACTGTGTTTTTAAACTCCATGCGCTTTCAGTAGAACGGATGGTTTCAGCCTCGGAATTGCAAATCTCCACTGAATTTCAATTAAATTCAATTTATTTTTGTATAGCCCAAAATCACAACAACAGTTGTCTCGGCAGGCTTCATAAAATTGTTAATTTAGCAAACAGAGATGTCAGAGAATGAAGCAGAATAAGAAATAATTAAAAAATACAGAATGTCCAACAACAAGCAGCAAATGGATAGTTGTCCCAGCATCTTCTGTCCTTAGACCCTCCTTCTTCGGCAAGGAAAAACTTCAACAGGAAAAAAAAAACAGAGATACCTCGAGGAGAACCACAGTGAAGGAGAGATCCACTCCCATGGACGGACAGGCATAGATGGCCAGGACGAATCCATTGCCAATAAGGTTGTAAATCTGTAGACAAAAGCTATTGGCAGAAGGAAACTACTGATCTAACAGGACGAGGACAGATTAATCCAGGACATGAAGGAGGGAGGGGTCCAGGTCCTGGACAATAGGGGGCACCACAGTCCAAACTGGAACAGCAGCATCTGAAACAGTTACACTCCCCAAAAGGACGTGCACTGAACTGAAGTTAAAAGGAGCTGTTCATGTGAAAACTACCACTTCTTGACATCACAAAGTTGAACGAAGTATTTTAAGCTTTGGAGATGCAGACAGACAAATAATAAAAATGACTCAAACTTGTGTGAATGAAACAAAACACAACTCCAGGTCTGTTTTTGAGGAGGTAACAACATTATAACAAGGCTAAAATCTTCAGTCAATTTGAGTGATAAAAATGACTCACAGAATCAATTTTAACATTTTCTCAGGGTTTATACGAGTCAAATCTGTTTTAGAATTAATTTAACATTTTTGGACATGTTAATTAAGTAACACTGGACCGAAGTTTCAGTTTAACCCCGAAATCAAGAGTTATATTAACATTTTGACAGTAAACGAATAACACTTTGTAGGGTTATCCTGATTTAGCTAAACAACACACAGAGATGTTTTATTTTTACACTTTATTTTAGTTAATTTATGATTAAATTATCTACAGAACTGGTTCAAAAATGATGTGGTGGTGGGTGGGAGGTGCCAAATTAACACTAGGAGAAGCTGAATTAACTTTAACCATATCAACTCTGACAAATAACCCCAACTCAAACCAACATTTAACTTTCAAATTGTTAAAATGACACGTTTTTCCTTAAGTTTTTGCCGTGTAATAGGACCTTTAACGCTGCACTGTGTAACTTTTCTGATGGAGATGTTATTCCACGTTCAACATTTAACTTTTCTTATTATCTCATTTAATATACAAACTGATCATTCTTAATAAGAGTTGGGTTGCCTTTGCACAGATCTGACCTGTAACATGATCTACCCTGTTTTTCTGCATGGAGTTAGATCCACTTAATGCCGCTTTGGAATATTCCCGGCACAGCAATAGCATCTCCATGGAGACAAGCCGCATATAAAACCATAAAAACGCTCTAATCTTGTTTGGCAAATGTAGTTATTTTCTTATGATCTTTTCAATCATTTCAGTTCATTATTTTGTACAACAGAAACATTGTGGGAAAACACAACGCTGCGCTGTATAATCCTTTTTCGCCTTTTTGTAAAGCTATATCACGCTTATTTGCTCCTGGGGGGGTATTTAAAAGATAAGACACGAGCCATAAGGACTAAGTATCCTATAGTTGTACACAAGCCATATCTACCACAAAGCTCTGTCCTCGGGCTGATTCACGAGAATTTATTTCAAATGAACTTTTTATTCTTCTCTGTTAATCTCAAAAAAGCTATTTCTCGCTCATTTCCTGTTTATTTTAAGTTCTATTTTCTTTTCGGGAATTAAACGTGAAGGTATGTATTAGCCTTCCACTTCCAATTCTCAATGTCTCAAGCAATTTTCTGTCATTTTGCAAAGTTAAAGCCCTGTTGTGCAACTTTTAAGCTGTTCGTTTTGTTCTTTTTGATAAGTTATTGCATTGAAAAACATAGAAAAAACATGTATCATACTGAGGAGGCTTGCATCTCCACAAACCTGACAGTTACTTGCCCATAAAGGTGCTATATTACACAAAATTTACGCTTTATTATTCGTTTTTCTACATCTCCAAAGCTCAAAATGCTCCGTTCCACCTTGTGATGTCATGAAGCTGTAGTTTTTAGGTTACTTTTTACCTTTTGTTCAAGAAAGATTAGCATTTCCAGAGCTGAAATGATCCAAATGATTATTATATTATTATTAATGAGCACTTCCTGTATCACCACATGACATCACAAGGTGGAACAAAGTGTTTCCTGTTTGAGAAACGAACTCAGCCTAAATATATATAAGATTTGCGAGTCCAGATATGTTTGTGATGAGGAAAAAACATTATAATATGGATCAGAATATAGTGTAATATGGGGCTTTTAAAATATAACAGGAACGTGTATTTATTTTGAGGATCGCTTCTTAATTTAGCAGCTGTTTTTAGCCTCTTTAGTAAGATAAACACTGTTTTAATTTGCTGCGTTTTCCCTTACACTTCAAAATGAACGATCCTCTAGAGTTCGGGGGGCCGCTCTCATCTGCACTTTTTAAATTTTGTTATTGAGTTTAATCCGAAGGAGCAGCGTCCGGCGGGAACAGCGTGACGTATGACCGACGCAGCACAAACCGCTGACCCCGTTTCGCTTAAAAGTACATTGTGTGACTTAGGGGTGCACTGCCGGATGCTTTTCTCATGTTAGAGGTCAGATCTATGGCGACGGGTCAGATCTGTGGAGAGGCAAACCCGCTCACAGTAGGAATTTTTGTGTTTTTTGGCTTTTTTGAACTGTAAAATCACCTGTAATGCAATAAATGTAAAGTAAAGCTGTTTAATGTCATATTAAGGAACATTTCAGATCCAGAAATCTCCATAAAACAAGCAGGTGACAGACATGCACCTTTAAATATTCATAAAAATGTTACTTGTGAATGTGCACTGTATGAGATGTAGTAAAGCAGTGGACAGATAGTTATAAAGGAATACGCCGTGCTTAGATTTATATGATGCAAGTTGATGGTAACAAGACCAAAGTGAAGCAGTTATCTTGGCTTCAAACACTTTACGCTCAATAACAGTGTTTTTATGGATTTTTCTTATTGGACGGTTTTCAAAATTGTGGAATTTTATTTTTTGGAATGATTATTTTACGTAGAATTGCATCTTTCCATGTAGCTTGTACTGAATTTAAAATAAAAGAAGATTAAAGGATCGGCTATGTGGTTACAAATAACATAACATAATAATATAATGACACATAATGCACTTTTTTAACTGCAAAGATTTATTTGGAGATTGATTTAGTTAGTTTTAGTTATAGAATTAAACTAAACTTAAAACAGTTGCACTCTGGACATTGGTCATTAGAGATAGACCGATATAATGCGTCGATATTTGGCCTTTTTAGCCTTAAATCACCAGCGCAGGTTGATATTTTGTTTTGGTAGCTAAAAAATACAAATAAAACTTTATATTAACCTTTTAATACAAAGAGATAAATGCACTAAACATAACTATAGCGTTCTTAAAGGTAAAAAAGGGGGCTATGGGCGAGTTTTAAATAAGTTTAAGTGGCATAATTTGGGGAAAATAATCAAAATCAGCCCTAAATATCAGCCAAAAAAGTATTGGCCACTGCTTTCGTAGGATTTGCAACAATTTGTATCGGCATCAGCCACAAAATAGACCAAAAAAACCCCAAAACGTATGAGTTGATCTCTATGGGTTTCATGGCTGGTTATTCTCCATGGTGCGTTTAAAGTCTACGGGAAAAATAAGCAAAATTTACTTCCAAAACCTTGAAGTAAACAGGACTTTTGAGCTGTAAATTGCTCGGTCGGAATGATAAAACGCGATACCAGTTTGCAAAAGGAACCATATCTTTATTAACACTCAAAGACAATCATGGACATTTCTATTCTCCATCGAACCCACAAGAGTTACTTCGCCAAACCACAACGTAAAAGTACAGATCATACATCCCGCCCAAATCAACCAAATCTTCTCTTTAATTGACTCACAAATTTACGGATTGCTCGCCGTTCCAACTCCCGAATGATTCAAATCCCGTTCCAACTGATACATAAACTCGAGTAATAGCCCCTGTGAATCCTCCCTCGCTCCTGTTTTAGTGCATTTCGTTGCTTTTGTTCATATAAAAGTTCTGCAAAAGATCTATAAAGCCCAAAGCCACAACGCTGTAATGATTGTGTTCCAGTAAGCTGCCTGAAATGCAAACGCCTTTACCGGCCCGTCTCGTGTTGATGACGTCATCAGGCAGAATAGGAAGAGCGACTGTCGCTGCCCGATTTGAGCCATTTCTACCGGATTCGCGTCGTTAGCTTGACGATTGGATATTTTCGTTTATTTTATTCACCAGAAATGGTTAAAAATGTGATCTGTCAGTTGAAAGTTTAGTGCACCGTTCATTTAAAGGTGCATTGTGTAACTTTTTCTTGAGATCAAAGGCTGAGTTACAGGTCAGATCTGTGGAAAGGCAATGCCACTCACTGTCAAAATGCCCGGATTTCTCTGCATTTTTGAGCTGCAAAATCACCCGGAATTAAATAAATGTAACGTAGAGATGTTGAACATTCCAAGCAGAGAAAAAGGTGATAGACCCTCCACTAGAAAAGTTACACCATGCACCTTTAAGTTAAATAGAGTTTGCAAAGAAAGTTTCATGATTATTTTTTTGGTAAAAGGTAAAATCCTGCATCGCCGTAATCGCGAAAAACATCAGCCGAATCAATTCGTTTCTCTTGCTTTTGCATTTATAAAGATAATAAAAACAGATAGCACTTAACGTGTCGTGTTGCTATAGTAACGAGTGTCCTGGTCGTGTGCATATATCGAATTTTGACGCAAATTCGGCGGCGGCTCATATGGGGAGTGACAGGGACTTCTGTAGGGATAAGGGAGAGGGTTATGTCATGGGCGTTGGGCAATACTGATTTCTAATGTTGATATAAAAATGGCAAAATTGGTTTCCTGCTTGATTTTTGCTTATTACAGCAGCTCAGGAAACCGCAGCTCTAAGGCTCATGGGAACAGTTTAAGAAGGGACTTTTTTTTTTATATGTTTTTAATGCTAACACCATTCACTCCTGACCAATCAGAGGGAAGCTATGTGACATGAAGATCATCTAAATGTAAAACACTTTATTCTACTTGAGCTACTCCCAAAATATTATGATCCATCAATAAATAAATAAAAGATGCGTGTATTTTCTAATTGTTCAAGTTATAGTGACAAAAATATAAAAGTGGTGAACGTACACATACTAGATATACTGTGAGCATGTTAGCATGCTAGCATTTACAGACTTGTGTTGTCAACATAAATAATAGTACATTTCCATAAACCTTTGATTGTAAGAATATAAATAAGTTATCTTCTTTGAAAGCTTGAGCAGATTTTCACAAATAAATAAAAATTAAGATCACATTTTTCTTACAGATGGTGCGCGCAGGCCCGTCGACAGAAATTTGGGGGGCCTGGGGTAAGATGTTGCGCATGGGCCCCACCTAAAATATAAATTAAAGGATGAAGGTTCAGTTCTGGGCCCCGAAGACTCTGGAGGCCCCTTTGTACCCACATGTCTCCACACATGTGCACAACTCGCCTGGAACCGTGATGATGACGAGTAAAAAGAGCAGAAAGGAGCAGGCGACCAAAAGCTGAGAAAGATTGACAAATGTACATGTACTTTACAGCAGAAAACATTCAAGTCGCTGGAAAAATAAACCGTCTGTCAGGGTTTTTAGCTTGATTTTGAAAGCCTTGATCTGCTACACCTTTTTGTTCGGCAGCTCTCTTTCGCTGTCCAGTGCAATTCGAGTCCTTTCAGCAGTAAACGGACCAATAAATAAGATTGAAGAAGATGTAGGACCCGGGGAAAATCATCCGCGAGTACTTGTCGATGGCGTGCGTGTTTTGTATGATGTTCAGAGCTCGCATACTCTTCTTCTTCTTGGTGTTGGTGGATTCGCTGCTGACGGACAAGTGCACCACCATGTGTTCGGGTTTCTCGGGGACCTCGTGCATTTCTTCCTGCTCCATGTCCGGACTCATGGGTTCCTCGGTGTAGCCCGCCAGGCTGTTGGTGTCCGCCTCGCTGTAGGTCCCATCCAGCATGGTCATGGTCCTGGTCTGGGAGATTCCACATGTGCACGGTAAAGACTGTGGGAGGAAGAAAGGGGAAAATATTAAGCGTTTGTTGAGCGGACTGAGGTTCTACTCTCTTAGAAGTAGTCAAGTTAGGCTTAATCTCACCATTATTTTAACACAATCTGACCAGAGAGATGATTTTTGCCCTTAAACTAGTCTTGCAAATGTAAAATTATAGTCACAAGCTAGCTAGCCCACTCATATTGACCATAGACTCCTGAAAATGCTTTTTCAATCAATTTTGTATCTTTTCTTGAGTTCTTAAAACTTTTTTGCTAATGTGTGCATTGTGGCTAAAGCTGAACATTCTGTATATAAACATGCAGTACACATGTCACTGCAAAGTAACATTATGCATATTTATTACATTTACTTTGACTAGCTCAATGTTTCTCAGACTGTGGTACCCAAGATCCTTCGGACTTAGACGGCTTTACAGTTTGTGGGTTTGTCTAATTTAGAGTTCATTTTTTCCACTTTTTTGTCTTCCTTTGGATAATTTCTCGTTTATAACTACAGTGGAATTAATGTAGTCCACTTTTAGACCTGGTTTAGTCCTAGATTAGACCTGGAATAGTCCTGTTATAGACCTGGATTAGATCTTTTGGCACCCGGAAAGCCAAATAAATTCTTCGGTGGCCTATATTCCTCGATTACAGAAGCTAGATTATAATAATATACAGTATAATGTTCTGCAACAGTGGTTCGTGTTGCATAGTGGTCGAAAATGGTTGCTGGTTCAATACCGCTACGACTGATTTGTGCTTCCTTGGGCAAGACACACTCAGTTCTGCATGGGAACCTGCTTTTCGACAAAAATCAGGTCTACACGATGTAAACTCTTTATTATTAGATCAACAACGTGATTTAAAGTCCAGATATGGATTAAAATATGTTAAGGTTAAGGTCAGGCACGTAGTGGAGATGATTAATGCTCAAATTGGTCTTCAAAAAAATTCATGCAAGTCAATGTAGTGTCATGTAACCCCAACATGTACTGGCACCGTACGTGTGATTGATGACGGGAATCCCTCATTGAGCCTGATCTGACTCCCGGTTCTTCTTTGTCACGTGTAGGAAAACGCTTTTACACGATGCTAATCTGGACGTGATGCATGGCCACGGAGCTGGAGGTGACTTTGAGTGTTCCCGTGTGATTTTGGAAAGTAATATTTCTCAAGATCATATGATAATCAGTGACACACCAGCAGGCGTGACTCAAATCTGGAGAGTGTGACGGCGCTCGTAAATACTGCATTAAAAGTGTTTTGGGTGTGAAATAGTCAAATATGCAAAAATATATACTATCAATCAACTATCTATTATGTTATTATAGGACGTTTAAACAAAAATCTCCAAATTTGTCGCCTATTAACAATCCAACGGTGATTCTTTCAAACCAAATACCACCTCTAAGACTTAAAACAGGACAAAACTGAAGATTTAAAACAGACCCCGCAGTATAAATCCTATAGTTTGAGTAAGTACGAGCTAGATTAGGCAGTTAAACACGAAATAAATTACCTAAAACAGAGCAAAACTGCAGAGTCAGGGTAGAGAGGGGACGGGGGTTAGGGGCTGTACTTCTGGACGAATAACAAGTTGCAGTGAATTTATGATCTTATTAAGGCTTCACAAATAACAGCCTTTAGAAAGTGCTATAGGTATAGTCTTCCCTCGTCCACCCAGTGATAAATGTCAGGACGGAGGCTGAAAAGTTTGATTTGAACTAAAAGATCCTTGGTTAAAGTGGAGAGATACTATTTTTTATCACTGCAAGGGGCCATAAACGGAGCTTCTGTTAGAATCCTTCACAAGGGGCTATCCAAAATACATCAATAAACTTATTTTTTTGCTGTAATCTTGACAATTATTCAATGTTTCATGCAAAAATACTTATTATACTTATATTTCATCAAAGTAAGACAAGCTTAAGTGTAAATTGAAAAGGGGATTTTGTCAGTATCATCATTTCCTTTTTATGTTTTCAGAAAAATGAACAGTTAGACTAGTACAGGGTCTTTTTCACAACTCTCAGCATTGAACAACTAGCACGCTAACATACACTTCCTGATTCTCTGACAATAATACACATGATTATTACAGGCGAACAAGTATCTGACTTCTTTTGATAAATATAATGTAATAATCTGGTTAGTGGAGATTTGAACAATAAAAACAGCTACACTTGAATAGAAATGCTAAAAAAGTTTAATTCTACACTGAGGGACATTCTAGGTAAGGTGATATTATCTCCATGGAGACAAGCAGGTAGCGTAGTCCCCCTCTTTCCATTAATCAATATTAAAACTAGAAAACTAGAGAATATAGTGGGCGTGCTCACTCAGAGGCTAAATATTTAAATTGCCCATATTACACTATGTTCTGATCTCTGAAAGGTAAAAAAGTCAAAGTTAACTTGAAAATTACTACTTCATGACTGAGGTGGGGCCAAGTTGTAGTTTTGCAAGTCTCAAGTAAGTCTCAAGTCTTTGTCCCAAGTCCCAAGTCCAATACAGGCAAGTCCAAGTCAAGTCCCAAGTCATATGTATACAGGGTTTTTAATGTAATGTCCATTAAACCACTGGATGCAGAGGAACTTTTATTATCTCGACAACTGCAAGCATTAAACGTGCACTGTGTAACCTTTCTGGAGGAGGTTCCATCAAATGCTATTACTGCTTTGTCTGGAATGTTTCACACTGTGGTATTAAGCCTTTCTACCTTCATGGAAGCCAAAGCAGACCAAGTTACAGCTCAGATCTGTGGAGAGACAACCCCACCCTCAGAGAGAATGCCTGTTTCTTCTAGGATATTGGATAAATGCAAAAGTAAAGTTGTTTAAAATGACAAATCCACAGAGAAGCCTCCACCAGAAAAGTTACACAATCGTAATTTCTATTTGACCGGGATTCCGTGTGCGTCTCTTGCTGCTACTGTACATAACCTAATTGAAAAGCGTGGTAACTATGATGTAATGTTGTCATGGCCTGATTTCTGTTGAGGATAGATTGCAGATAGCGATAGCGTTATCTCTCCAACACAGCGGCATTACAAGGACATGCAAATTATATCTGATGTGCCCCAAATTAGGCCTCCCTTCCACAGAGATGCTCGTTTTTGCTTGGATTAAAAGGTGCATTGCGTAACTTTTCTGCTGGAGCGTCCGTCGGCTGCTTGGCTTTATGGAGATGTCGTTGCCCTGCCTGGAAAGTTCCACAGCGTGACATTAAACAGCTCTACATTTATTCAGTTACAGGTGGTTTAGAGCTCGAAAATACCCAGAAAAGCAAGAACTCTGATTGTCTCTTCATAGATCTGACATGTAACTTGGTCTGGTTCGGTCTCCATGAAGACAATAAGGTCTACACGGAAAAAAGCCTTTAAACGAACCTTGGATTAAAGTAAATATATCAAAGATTTTAAATTCCACAAACCCGAAATTGCTTTGTCCAATACGAGGTAAACATGTTCAAATCAAATAGCTTTTACTGACACAATGGTAATTTCTTGTCACTTACAAAAACATGATGACTAAGTTGTTCATATCATAATTTGGTGTTTTGTTCTCAAGGTAATTATCCAATCAAAGCAGAATGAGCCTCACTCGAGTCTCTCATTTGGGTTGCCAGTTTCAAGCCTGAAATCCAGCTCAGTTCAGCGCTACTGCAGCTTTAACACGAGGCAGGATACCGTATTTTTCGGACTATAAGGCGCATCTAAAATCCTGACATTTTCTCAAAAATCAACAGTGGCCTTATAATCCAGTGGCCTTATGTATGACCTTTGGTTGTGTTTAACCTCCAACCGATTTGATGTTGTCCACATTAGTCTAATAACGTATTAGTGGGCGAGTCAGGAGGAGTAATATGTTGGCGACATATAGGGCGACTGTGCAACATACCGGTAGTTCTGCCGTGTGCTGTACAAGGACCCAAAATGCACCTGTTAAGAGACATGCACCATGCAGATTTCAGGTTTTGTATTTTAGTGTTAAAACTGAACAATGTTGAGAGGGATCCGGGCATGTTTGATGCCCAAATCACCAACTGTTAAACTTGTATTTTTGTGTTAGCTACAACTGAGAGTTATTGTAAATGACCTGAATAAAGTTCGATTTATCCGACACACGTTTTGTTTCTCTTATTGCGCCTTATAATCCGATGCTCCTTATGTGTGGACAATGACACAACTGACATATTATTTGATACTGCGCCTTATAATCCAGTGCACTTTATAGCCCCAAAAATACGTTACTTGAGCATATCATACTCATACTTGAACTCATGTTTGGGCACTCATTTGTGATTATAGTACATAAAAAAGCTCCATACAGTCCTATAATGCAAAATCTGTGCTTTTTCAGAACTTTTAATCATAAAGTTTTCTCTCTGGATTTTGTATTTGGAGTGATTTGTGATGTTTGAACACTAATCGCTTATTTCCAAGATTTGAACATTGCAGGTCAACCCCCGTTTTCTACTCATGTTTTTGTACTCATGTCGTTCTACAGTTTTATTTCCTTAATTTGTGATACGCATAAGATTTGGCTGCTTTATGTAGTAACTTGTGTGATGTGCAACTATTCATCAGAGGGACAGACAACTTCATGGCTCTTTATTGTGACGTTTTCTAACGCAGAATTCAGTGAACATCTTTCTTTTATTAAATTGTTTTATGCATATTGTGATCTAAAATGTGCATATTAGAGCATAATGATCCACGGGCGTCATAGAGTAAACATAGCTACATACTGTATACAGCAGACTCAAGTACAATAGGTTTTCTTTAAGTGATGCTAACATGTCTGCCATAATAATTTAAGTTATTTGTAAACCTCTATGGATGTTTCGAGTGCTTTTCCTGGACATGACCTGTTTTTACCTGTCCAAAAGTAGCATTTTTGTGTCCTCCTCTGACTCCCACTCCCACCCCGTCCCCCACTGTGACAGTATTATTCGCACTTAAGCTGCTCTGACAGCGCCCAGGAGCCAGAAAATCCTGTCCGACCGGATGGAACCATGCACCAGCTCGAGGAGAATCAACGGAATCCAAAGTTTCACCCCAAATTTAAAATAACCACAGCCCCCGCGCGTCTCCTGTGTTTTAGAAGGACCTGGGTTTGTTCTGAAAATTGGGAGGATTTGGCTGTTCTTAGGATTGTCTTGTTGGCTTTGTTCAAATGCTTTTAAGATGAACTCACTTTTCTGGTCTCTTGTCTGGCCTGGCTGAAGGTTCTGCCTGCTTTTCTCCGGGATGTTCCACACTACGGCATTAAACTTATCTCATTGGACACAAGCAGGTGACATGACAGAGCCAAGTTACAGGTAAATTACGCGGAGAGGCGAGCCCACTTTGAGTAAGATTGGTTTTCAGTGCAATATATAACACATGTAATTGAATAAATGCAAGACAGTTTAATGCCATAGTGTGGAACATTCCAAAGGATTAACATCTCCATGAAGACAAGCAGATGGTGGACATTACCTAGAAAAGTTACATATTGTCCCTTCTTAATGCCAATGCATCTTTTTCAGTTAGTTTTTCAGTCAGGGCTTAAAGCTTTATTTAAAGGGGCCACATTACGCCATTTTCTGATGTGTTATAATGTTTCCTCATCACAAACAGACCTGTGTTTTGTTTTATTCACTGCATATTTAGAAAAAACTAGAGGGTTCACATCCATCCATCCATTTTCTTCCGCTTATCCAGGGCCAGGTCGCAGGGCAGCCGTCTAAGCAGGGACTCCTAGACTTCCTTCACATATTTCAGAGTTGTTTTTAACACAAAAAGTGTTATTTGAACTAATAACCCCAACTCAGAACCTCATTTAAATTTCAATGAGGTCCTGAGTTGGGGTTATTTGTGAGAGTTGGTATGGTTAAAGTTAATTCATCTTCCATTAATGTTCATTCAACTTCCCCTAGTGTTAATTTGGCACTTCCCACCCACCACTTCAAACTCCTGTGAGAAAGACCAGTTTGAACCAGTTTTGTACATAATTTCATCTTAAATTAACTAAAATAAAGTGTTAAAATAAAACTCCTCTGTTTGTTGTTAAGGTAAATCAGGATAACCCTTTAAAGTGTTATCCATTTACTCTCAAAATGTTAATATAACTCTTGCTTTCAGGGTTTCAAGAACTTTGGTCCAGTGTTACTTTATTAACATTTCCAAAAATATTATATTAACTGAGAAAATCCTCAAATTGATTCTGTGAGAGTCAAATTTAACACTCCACTTTTTGCTGTGTGGAGTTCTTCCCTCAGAAAACACTATGTTCCACCTTGTGAAGTCACTGTGTTTTTAAACTCCACACACTTTCACTAGAATCATTTGGATGATTTGGAATTGCCAATCTCTACTGAACTAAAGGTAAACTGTAGCTACTAACTTAAAAACCATCTTGAAAACCATCACTACATGACATCACAGAGTGTAATTATGCATTTTGAGCTTTGAAGACGTAGACAGACTAATAATAGTGTTACTCAAACATGTGAGAATGAAACAAAACACAAATCTAGGCGTGTTTTTGATGAGGTAAAAACATTATAACTCAACTAAACGCTCAAGAATCAGTTTTACGTAATGCAGGACCTTTAACCGACGGTGAAGAAGGAAGGACACTATTAATTCATGTTTTATACAAAAAGAAATATAGACAAGCAGTGCAAATCAAGGTTGTAAATTGAGGGTAAAAATCAATAACAACTCAATTCTTAAATGTCATTAATACTTCACCAATCAACCTTGAAACTATCTTCAAGTGTCTAACTAAACTTGTGCTAAGATCTTAAGAAAACTCGTGCTGCACTCCAGAACGTGAAGTCCTTGAAGTTCTTTGCGTTCTAGATGTTTATAGTAACATAATGTGTCAAGGTCAACAAGTCCTTAAGTAAAGAAGAAATTATATGTATAACAAGGTTGGTTTTCTCCGTTTTTCTATTCATGCAATTTGATAATACATGGTGATCTTATGCATTATAGGCAGTTATGTTACTCTGGGTTGGAAAATGTATGAAATAGAATTGTTAGACTGAATGATATTGGACTTTGTGAGGACCTTTCTCCGTTTAAAGCATATTATATATTTAGATTTAAATGACTTGATATGGTATGAAGACTAAGGATATTTGCCATAACTTGAAATCCATAAAAAGACGTGGACTGAGGGCGTAGGACATAACCCGTCGTGTTCAGTTTCGGGGGCTAATTTGCAACCGAGTTCAATATTTGGAAATCCGAGCAACAAGGAGCAGTAGCTGTCAATCAAACTCACTGTTAACACTGGCAGGAGTCGACCTTGGGGGGAAAAGGCACCTGATTGGTCTGTTATAAATGTTCATACACAGATCAGGTTAAGATAATAAACTGTATAAAAAGGTGGAGTAAAAGAGTGTGATGTGACCCACAGATGGGCGAATGGGGCGAATTAGGAGTCGAGGACCATATTGAGAATAAAAATTGATTTACGGACACAATAACAATAACAGCGTCACGTAGAATGGAATAATACGAACTTGATTTGCTTTTAAGAGCAATTACAGAGAGAGAGGCCATGTTTTTCAATACAAAGTGAATAGGGGAAGGAAGCGATGGAACCAGAAGCGCAACCGTGTTCACTTCCTGTTTGAAATGTGGCAGCTAGCGGGTTAGCCATGTCCATTTAAATATACAGTCAGTGGTTAAAATGAACATTTTTAGACCAAAATGAGGAGCCTGACAGCAGCAATTACAGACACAGTGGTGATGTTTTTTTATTTGATTTCATTTGATTTGTCATTGGTAGTTGGATGGAACCAGTTTTCCCCCATGCACACAAGGGCGGTCCCCAATATGTTTTTCTTTTTTTTTTAATATATATTCTCTAGATTAGAACCCTACATTTGGTTGCATATCCTGGCAAAATATTTGGGTCTTACTTAATTAATATTTAGATTTAGATTAATTGCCCAGCACTGTGACATAGCGAACCAAATAAATGAGTATTTGAATAATTTGTCATTTTATTCTGCAAACATAAACTGAAACTTGCATAAAAACTACTTAGAAAGTCCATAAAAAACTACTTGAAAACGCAAAATTGGTAAATTTGCAGGAAACTTCATCCAGTTTAAGCTACCTCTAAAACATATTTTTTCTTCGAAATTTCTTCCTAAATCTTTTTGGATGCTAAAACCTAATTAAGGCTTGAAAACGCAAAATTAGTAAATTTCCAGTAAACTTAAGCTTAAACATATCTCTAAAACATATTTTTTCTTCCAAATGTCTTCCTAAATCTTTTGGATGCTAAAACCTAATCGATGTTCTGATCAAGGTCATCTGAAACTTTATTTTTTACTATGCTACCTTACCTGTGTCAATTTAATGAAACTTTATTTTTTACTATGCTTTGATAAACCTACCTTACCTATGTCAATTTAAACATACACTGCAAATTTCTCAGATCTGACTAAGAATTTAAAACGTATATCAGGTTATTAATCTTATTTTCAGATGATCTACTGCTTAATTCTAGTCTAGAGGTAGTTTATTTTAAGTAAGTAAAATGATCTTGCTGCATAGATTGATAACGTCACTACTTTTAAGTCATTTTCCGATAGATTTAAGTGTTTATATCTTAAGTCTTTGTCAGTCTATGTCATTGACTCAACATTGCAACGTTACATTTCACATATATAAACCACAACTTCCCTCTTCTCGGTCGGTAACTTCCAATCAGCTTTTGTTGTTTGATGGCATCTGCGCTCAATAGCTCAGCATCTGTTTTTCACAATCACAATCTCATCAAGTCTCCCATTTGGAAGCCAGTTAGGCGAAGAGGTGCACGTTTGCGTTACGCTCGCGACGGGTCATACTTTGATACGATTCTTTTTTGTGTGGATTACCTGGGACCGAGCTCTCTCCCTCATCTTCCTCTCCCTCCTGTCCTGCACGGTGGAGAGATAATTGACCGCGGCGTACTCCAAGACGGACAGAAAGACAAAAACGAAGCTGACCCACAAGTATATGTCCACCGCTTTGATATAGGACACTCTGGGCATTGAAGCGTTGACTCCGGTGATAATGGTGGACATGGTCAGGACCGTGGTGATGCCTGGACACAAAGAAGAACGAAGCTTTAAATATGACGCAATGCACTGCAAAAAAGGGCCCCCAGCTCCGCGCACCGGGAGCCCGCCAGCAGGGGGCAAAGCATTCAAGTCAAACCCGGATCAATTGTTTCTGCGGCCGTAGCTGTTTAAATGAGGATTTGTGACGCAACGTGAAATGGTTTCTTTAAACGTGTTCCTTTGTAATTTCCTCTCATGATGTCACGGCTAAAAACTGAACTTTCTGACCAATCACAATGCAGAGAAACTGTCCTTGGAGAGGCTTTGTGGTGGAGAGTAGTAGCATCAAGAGATGGAGTGATGGAAATGCAAACTCCAGCCATTAGAGGGCAGCATACTGACAACTGCATGGGTCTTTTATCAAATATTTCATGAACAAACTACAAAATCCATTGAAAAAAGGCGAGTTTACTCATTAAAACTACCAATGTCCAAGATCTAGTATTCTAAATATTGAGGTTTTAAATTGAACTTTTTCTGGACTCATAAAAAGCAACTGGAATAAAGTTTCTATTGGACCAAATATATTTCTATGGAGATTGTATTGCTTTGTCTGGAATGTTCCAAAGTATGGCATTAAACTTCCTAAAATAATCGCATAAGTCATTTTTTTCATTTTTTTTTTAATTTACTACGAAACTGCTACTACGACACTACTACTGCTGCTGCAACAACTTCTTCTTCTACTACTACATTTACTATAAAGCTACTACTACAACAAAACTACTACTACAGAACTACTACTATTACTACTGTTGAACTGCTACTGCTACTACTACTACTACTTCTACTATCAGCAGCACTACTAGTACTGCTGCAACTACTACTGCTACTACGACGATACTACTTCTACAACAAAATTACAACTACTACTACTACTTTGAAACTACTAATAAAGCTGCTGCTACTGCTTCAACTACTACTACTACTACTACTACTACTACAACTACTACTACAACAAAACTTCTACTACAGAACTACTACTAAGTCATTTTTTTCAGGAAACACAAAAAACTCCCCCCAAAAGTGAAATTTTGTAAACTTCTGCAAAAAAGTGACTTAGGCGATTATTTTAGGAAGGTGTCGATATACAAGTTTAATTAATTAATAAATAATAAATAATTAATTTAGTTTAACGATATCTTATGTTTACTCAGTTGAGCAAAGGGTGGCTACTTTGAGGAATCTAAATATAAAATACAAAAAAAGTTTTGTTAACTCTTTCCTATATAATTCCATACATTTTGGACCATGTATTTAAGGTTTTCTATATACAGCTTTGAAAAAAATAAGACACCACACCATTCTTTTTCCTGAAATCAGCCTCTC
>JACN01153119.1:0-11142 GCA_000787155.1 Scartelaos histophorus | reverse complement strand
CTACTACACCTCCCTCTACTACTACTAGTACTGTTACTGTTACTAGTACATCTCCCTCTAGTACTACTACTCCTATTACTACTACATCTCCCTCTAGTACTACTACTCCTATTACTACTACATCTCCCTCTACTACTACTACTCCTACTACTCCTACACCTCCCTCTACTACTACTACTACTACTACTCCTATTACTACTACTACTTCTACTAATACTACTACTACTACTTAGAACTAACCAAACCACACCACAAACAAACTCAACGTCTTTGTCTTTACAACAGATTTCAGAGTTGAATATTCATATATTTTGAAAGTCTGCATTCAGTCAACTAAATAAACTTTCTTCTTGTTTCTATGGAAATGCTGTAAATAAAAACTACGAAATGTGGCTTTAATTTACCGTCTCCATCTAATCAAATCGTGCAGTTGACTTTTCACCTTCAGAAAGAAAGTTACGTACTATGATTTTAAACTTTAGATACAGTTTTAAGGCGTATATGTGCTGCCACCTGTCTCCATGGCGATATATTCTTTTGATTGAAATGTTCCACAGTATCAATAGCAGTAATAGCAAGCAAAGAAATACTTATACTTACTTATATTGAGGGTATGGACTTTCATAGGTTTGGGTTTATCTTAGTCTTCTCCTTTTTGAACCTCATCAGCTCTGAATCTCCACCACAGAAAGATCAGTAAAAATCCTCTGCAGTGCGCAAAGAATAAAATGTGACTTTGAGAAGTAAGAAAACTCATTGGAATTTACTGCCTATATCTCAGATCGCAGTCAATGCCGAGGCCCGTCCGTCTCGCAGACAATGGAGGCGAAGTCAAGAGAAACAAGCATTTAATCTGCATCGTCTTCAATTAGGTCCTCGGGCTCGGGCCAATCGATAGTCACCTCTCAAGCTTCTCTCCTGGAAAAGACGCTTAAAGAGGAATCATTAAACCAGACTTATATCAAAATATGCCCATAATCTAAACAGAGCTGGTCAAAGATGATCTAAAATATGATGATGAGACAGAAAAAGGTAAAACTAAAGCCTACAAACCCTCGGAAAATGACACCAGGCCTATAAGAAACTGAGCCATGGATAAAAATATGAGACAGAAGTTCACTATATAAATAATAGGCTTTATTTTATAGCAAAACTACTAGAAACAAAAGTATTCAGAGCATCAAGAATTAAAACTGAGCACTACTACTACTACTACTACTACTACTACTACTACTACTACTACACCTCCCTCTACTACTACTACTACTACTATACCTCCCTCTACTACTACTAATACTACTACTACTACAACACCTCCCTCTACTACTACTACTACTACTATTACTACTACAACATCTCCCTCTACTACTACTACAACTCCTACTCGTATTACTCCTACACCTCCCTTTACTACTACAACTTCTACTCCTATTACTTCTACATCTCCCACTACTACTCCTATTACTACTACTACTTGTACTACTACTACTACTACTACTGCCCCTCATACTTTAGAACTAACCAAACCACACCACAAACTCAACATCTTTGTCTTTAGAACAGATTTCAGAGTTGAATATTCATATATTTTGAAAACTAGGATGCATTCAGTCAACTAAATAAAAAGACTATATATCAAAATACAAATTTGAAAACTATACCTGGACCTCCACCTGGACAAATTTGGGATTACATAAAACAGACAAAATATACGTGCTCACCTTGGTATATAATGCTATCCAGTAACACTCGAGAACCTTTACACTATAATATACTATAGACGAGACAGTAAAGGACTTCACGAGTGCCAATCTGGTCTATTCATCAAACTGAATTGCTTTCGTCTGCTCTCTTGGATGGGGAAAAAATACTGAGATTGGACCACCGAGTACTTGTGGAGCTCTTAAGACGTGACCTTACCACGTCCACACAGGTCGGACTATCTCATCACAGGCCAGAGGATTATGTCTCCCACAGCAGATAGAGTGAAGAAGTACTATGAATCATTTGTGAGGTAAAAGTACAGTATATAAATGTATGCATGACCGCACTGTCCCTGTATAGCATCGCTTACATGCACCGGGCGATGGCCTTAGTCACTACTCAAATATTGATAGAAGGTAATACGTACACATTCACCGCTGCTTTGTTGAGTATAAGTAATAGATTAGAGCGGGAATACACTGACAAATCACATCTCGCGTGTTTAGCAGAGACAAGGGGCCCATTTTATGCCCATCTTATAAAGTCGTTTAACATAACAAGCAAACAGGTTGTGTTCTGTTTCATTTGCATATGTTTAATACACAAATCCTGCAGTTTTAGGCTATTCTCAAACAGAATGCACTCTTTTACGCCTTGTGATGTCATGTGGAAATACAGGAAGTGCTCCACTGTGTTTTTAAACTCCACACACCTTAACTAGAATTATTTGGATCATTTTTAAACTTTGGAGATGTAGACACGTTAAATGGAGGATAATTAAAAATATGTGAGTAGCAACATTATAATAAGTCTTAAAGCTCAAAACACTCATTTTTGTGTAATATAGGAGCCTTAATATAGGATCTCTAAATCAGGACTCATTTTTGGCAACTCATATTATGATTTGATTCTGGGGAAAGATTTAGTAGCTCAATATAACACAAATAGATCAAGATTTTACATTTTGTTCGCTGTAAACCACAGTATTGATGTAATAATAGAAACAGGCCTAATGACTGCAGCAGCACATCTCTGCAGTGTAGCATCTCATCAGAGAAAACAACTGGTTTTCATTTCCTTGCTTTTCATGTTGAAAAATGACTATGTGAATAATATAAAGTAAACACAGAGCTGTGGGCAGAGATAGGGGGTAGGTGGCAATGGAATATTTTAAGCACTCATGCCTGAACAGCGCAGGATTCCTCAAACATGCAGGAATCAGTCAAAAACACAACTTTGCATAAACAGTTGGTGCAGGAAGTCCATTATTGCACAATTAAAAGCTCATAAAGGTTGATTTCCCTTTAAATGTGCATTGTGTAATCTTTCTGGTGGAGGGTCCGTCAAATGCTTGTCTCCATGGAGATGTTATTGCTTTGTCTTGAATGTTTCACAGTTTGGCATTAAATCTGTCTTCAAGATAGGTCAGATCTCACAGTCAGAATGTCTGGGGTTTTTGGTTTGGTTTTTTTTTTTAGGTGTTTTTGACCTATAAAAGCACCTGTAATTGAATAAATGTAAGACAGACCAGTTTAAGGTCACACTGTGGGACTTTCCAGGCAGAGCAGTTAAATGTTCATAGAAACGAGCAGGTGAAGAACCCCCAACTAAAACATCACATAGAGCAGCGTAAAGGTGCTACTTCCTCTTAGTTAAAATGACGCTTGCACCTCTCATTGTGAACCACAGCATTATATGCTGTGATATATGGACTAAAATAGATCCACCACCTGACAGATTACGTATGACGCCTGTAGTGTGTCATATAGTGTGGTTTGATGACATTTAGTCACTACCACCTGCCTCCCTCTGCCCTCTAGCTCAGCTCACTACGCCCAACATGTCATCGTCGTTTTGTGCCTCAAACTGGATCATCTATGAGCAGTGTTTTCTTCTAATACTTTCAGGTAAATTCAAACATGTACGTTATCTAAAACTGAAGTAGGCTGCAGCTAAACCAAGGTTATTGTAATATAATAGAACAAAGATCAGGTAAGCAATTCCCTCGATACTTGTGCATGTAACATTTCACTCCTTTGAATTCATGCAAGAAGCAATTTATAATTTAAGGTTCTCAAAAGAATCAAAATCAGATACTAACCAACACTAAATCTATTATTAAAACTACTAAACTATAAACTATATTGACATTGACAGGACAGAAATGAACCTTTCCCAAATAGCCTTAGAATGATCTTTTATTTTATTTTATTTTATTACTTTATTTTCAGAAATGAACCTTTCCCAAATAGCCTTAGAATGATCTTTTATTTTATTTTATTTTATTTTACTTTATTTTATTTAATTTTATGAGACAGGGACAGTGCATGATCTACATTAACCTAAACAGGAGAGATGCTTGTATCAGGTTATAGTTCATAAAATCAAACATACAAAGAGAATGTGTTTATAATGACCAGAGCATCAGAAGACCAAATGGGAATATAGAAGAAAATACTATGATTAAAGTTGATTGAATAGTATTGTCTAAATAAAGAGTGTTTTTATTATCACTGTATCAGAATCAGTATTTAAGTATCGAGTCATGACAGCACTACTATAATTACATAGTTTCTCACCTTATTTGTACTGAAGATCATAGTGCAAAACCACACACTGATCCTCTTATTAAAAAGGCTTTAAAACTGATCATTAACTTGTGCGGTAAATATAGCAAAAGCTCAAGGCAAAGTATGACATAAACAGAGCAGATTGTAAAGCCCAGCAGCAGCCAGCAGGGGTCAGAGGTCACTCACACGGACCAACAGTCTGTTTTGGCTGCATGCTAGCTCCAGCTAATGCACGGCTAATGTGGCTCCGAGCTGCAAAATGTTCACTTATTAACTCTTCATTATCTGAGTGAAAATAGCCAGATTAAAGCTTTTTATCTTTTGTCCATGTTTGGGGTTTGCTTTTTAACATCTTGAGCTTCTTGTCAGGATAAGTTACGGAAGTACAGATGTGCCAGAAGTTTTGAATTGATGAATGAAATAACTTAAATAAAATAATAGTTGGAATGGAAAATAATTGGGATACTTTTCAGGATTTTTAATTCAGACTCAGAAAATAATTCAGAAAATTAAAAAAAAAAAAAAAAAACAAGCACTTATTTCTGTCTGTTGGTTACACACATTGTGGCTTTAATTATCATACCATCTTGAATTTTCCTAACTATTAAAATCCCAAATTTATTAAAGTAAGAAATGAAATGGAATTCTGGAACTCTGCATCCATGTAGTTTAAAAAAAAAAAAAAAAAAAAAAAAAAAAAAAAACTTCCTGCTTGGTTTGTTCATGGTGTGTGAGAATGTTAAATGTCTTTCTGCTTTTTGGCTTTTATGAGAATAGCGCCCCCTGGTGTTAGCAAGTTCCCACTGTAACAGAATGTGCAGTGAAATTTAACCTGAATATTTTCTGCATTTCTCAACTTGAATTTTTTTTTCTGAATTTGGCAACTTGATTTTTTTTTAATCTTAATTTTTCAACTTTTTTTTTTTAATTAGAATTTCTCAACTTCATTTTTTTGTCTGAATTAAAGATGCTGAAAATTTATGTTAAATCGTACCGACTTATCATATGTTAAAGCCTTTTAAAAAAAAAAAAAATTCCATTTCAACGATTTTTATTTCATTTATCGTGAAATAATCTAATTCAAAACTTCTGGCACATCTGTACTTCCATAAATAAGGCCTTAACTCAAACATTACCTTAACTCCACCATAATTCATATTGTTAAGTTTAGATAGAAACTTTATACATGTGACATAGAGCGGTGGGTTATGAGTATTTGTTTTGCAGGAATGTGAAATGTACAATTTACTGTGACTTTAAAACATGTAGCACCAAAACTAATAGTAAATCACCAAAGGGAGATCTTAAAGGCTGTTTCCAATCTGTAAAAATGTTTGTTTCCTCATCAAAAACCTACGTGAAGTTGTGTTTTGTTTCATTTCCACATGTTTAAATCACAAATCCTGCATATTTAGGCTGAGATCTTCTCTCAAACAGTGTCTTTTTTAACTCTGTGCACCTTCATTAGAAATATTTGGATGATTTTAGACCTGCAATTTCCAATCTCGGCCAAACGAAAAGTAACTGTTAACTTTTAAAAAATACCACCACGTGACATCAAGCTTGAAAAGAGCATTTTTTACTTTGGAGACAATCAAATACATGGTTATTCAGCTTCTGTGAATGAAACAAAACACAACTCCAGGGATGTTTGAGGAGGAAATAAAACTATAACATGACTTAAAACTCACAAGATTTACTTTAGGGCAAAATGGAAGCTTTTATATTCCGCACAGAAGCCCTGAACCTGAACCCACCGCTGAAAATGCACCAACAATAAGGTAAAAAAACACCACACAAGTCTTTATAATAGAAGAATTTTGATTATAATTCTATAGGAGCCGCCCACAGTTGTTACCCTGTGAAAGTCCTTCTTCACGCACATGTATCTGTGTATAGCGGCGTCGGCTCTGGCCCTGCGCGCCTTTCTAATTGTGTTCAGACATTCACCTGGCCTCCTCTGTTGTTCCGTCTGCTCCTCTCTCTTTACCTGGGCGTTATAATGAGGTCTGGGCACCAAGGCAACGCTGGGAATTAAAGCCCAAAAATGTCTCATGTTGCGCAGAGGGGATGTCGTGATATGGACGGCGATTTCACGAAGCGCCGTGTGTGTGTTTGTAGTTTTTTTACAACGGAAAGGGGCAGATGTGGGTTTGCAGAGACAGATTATGAAAAGGTGCACAAATACAAAAATAGATGAGGATAGAAACAACCTTTTTTCATGATGTAACCCGGATATTTCCTCGCATCAGCTGAGAAATGTGACCGCTGCATTTGACCCAGCAGAGGCAGCGGGTGTTTTAGTTCAGCCAAAGTTCAGGTACCACTTCACCTGAACTTCAGCTGGACTAAAACACCCGCTGGAAGTTCAGTCTTGTTATCCTTATTTACCCAGAGAAAAACTACCTGGAAACAAGGAGAACAAGTACACCAAACTTTGCAGGAGCTGGATACACTGTGGTTGTATTTTCCATTCAAGTCCGGTCCGGTCTGAGCATTACCAGACGAGCCAGAACCACACACTTTGTCAAAACTTTACAAAATTTCATAATAAGTCAGCACATACCTGTAGTACCTCTGACCTCCATGGAAAACATTTTTATTTTTCAGAAATCATGAGTTATTCTGCGCGTTTTTTGTACTTAAACGTAAAATGTCATGTGGTGCGACCTTCTGCCCATCCACAGCTTTTTTAAAATTACTCTAAATCTAATCAATTTTCTTTCTTATTTTCTTTCTTTTTTGCCATATTTTCTCAAGTGTTTTTTTAGTCCCACATGAAATTTCAACTTTCTTGAATATTTTCCCCATTATATTCAAAGAAATATTGTCTGAGCGTGTCTATTTTTTCAAATCTCAATATCGTCGCCTAAGTTTATTTAGGCAACAAAATGCCATGATTTCAATTTTTTGTGTTTCCTGAACAACCTGAAAAAATGGCATGTGATTATTTTAGGAAGGTGTCGATATGTTCATATGACTCAGAACTTAGATTAACATCCCAACCATGTTTTAGAAAATAAAACAATTTTAAGGTTATTCTCAGTCGCACCACATGACATCACAGCCAGTTCATGTACGTAAAAAATGCTAAAAATGCTTGATATAAATGCCAAACATAGATTTACAGACCTGACACTGTAAATATTTGGAAAAAAATCAATAGAAACAAAATTTTAATATTTGCCTTATATGTCATTGACCCATATATATATTAAATACATATAAGTGTCTTGAGTCCTTCATCCTCTGACTTTTGGGTTGGTGGATTAGTGGTAAAACAGATACAAAAAATCTGCCATCTCACATAAATGAATTAAAAAAACACAGAAAAGAGGGTAAAAAGGACCACATGCTTATCTCAAACTTATGAAACGTATGAAAATAAAAAACACATCAAGTGGTTCTAAAGGCCTCTCAGTTTTACCTGCAGCAAAGAACATAACAGAGTCCGGAAACATGTGGAAAAGACGGAGAGCAGAGCACGAGCAGAGCCTGAGAGCGACTGTGGAAGCTCACTAACACATTATGGCTATTATTAGAGTGAGTGGCGGAGGTAGGCTGAGAAGCAAAGGATTGTGGGAGAGGAGAGAGGAGAGGAGGTGTGGAAACAGGAGGGAAATGAAGATGAGAGGAGTAGCATGAACGCAGCGTGTGCTAAAATCCACCAAAAGAGACGAGGATATAAAAAGACCAACATATGGCAGAGGGAGACTATAGCGGCTCTGAGTTTGTGATCGGTGCAGTATTTTGGATAGACTGACACTTCAGCTGATGGTTTGTAAGTGCTCAGAAATACTACATTCAAAATACACCCAGCACTTACAAATCTGCTTTTTGGCTGAAAATGATGGAGCTGTGGTATTATACAGTGAGAGGATGTCAGTCAAGAAGAAGCTGAACACTCTAATACATTCAAGGGAGATAGTTTAAAACCTAAAATTAAAAACTCCTGCAATTTTACAAGAAATTATGAAACCTGCAGAATACATTGTGCGTCTTTGTACTTTTAAATGCACTTTTTGGGGGAAAATAATTTAATAATATGTAGTTAGAAAATGTTATTCAAGAAGAAGACGAATATTTTTTTAAAAAAGGAGAAGAAAATTCAATCTGAAATATTTCTGCAAATTCACAAGAAACAGAGAAACATGCAGAATACTTTGAAAATACTACATAGTACTAATAAATCTGCTTTTTAGGCACTTTTATTTCATCTGAAAATGATTTGGCTTTGGTAGTATACAGTTATATACAAACTTATATACAAAATTAAGTTTAAAAAAACAAACTTTTGCAATTTTACAATAAATTATTAAACATACAGTATACATTGTACATCTAAGTACTTTTAAATGCACTTTTTGGGGGAAAGTAATTTGATAATATGTAGTTAGAAAATGTTATTCAAGAAGACGACGTGTGCTAATTTCATGGAATTTGTTTGAAAATTCAATCTGAAATATTTCTGCAAATTCACAAGAAACAGAGAAACATGCAGAATACTTTGAAAATACTACATAGTACTAATAAATCTGCTTTTTAGGCACTTTTATTTCATCTGAAAAGGATTTGGCTTTGGTAGTTTACAGTTTGAAGAAGTAATTCAAGAAGCCGTACACTTATATACAAAATAAAATTGAAAAAAAACTTGCAATTTTACAAGAAATTATTAAACATGCAGAATACATTGTACGTCTAAGTACTTTTAAATGCACTTTTTGGGGGAAAGTAATTTGATAATATGTAGTTAGAAAATGTTATTCAAGAAGAAGACGTGTGCTAATTTCATGGAATTTGTTTGAAAATTCAATCTGAAATATTTCTGCAAATTCACAAGAAACAGAGAAACATGCAGAATACTTTGAAAATACTACATAGTACTAATAAATCTGCTTTTTAGGCACTTTTATTTCATCTGAAAAGGATTTGGCTTTGGTAGTTTACAGTTTGAAGAAGTAATTCAAGAAGCCGTACACTTATATACAAAATAAAATTGAAAAAAAACTTGCAATTTTACAAGAAATTATTAAACATGCAGAATACATTGTACGTCTAAGTACTTTTAAATGCACTTTTTGGGGGAAAGTAATTTGATAATATGTAGTTAGAAAATGTTATTCAAGAAGAAGACGTGTGCTAATTTCATGGAATTTGTGAAAATTTACTTAACTTATTTGAAGGAATATATTTGAAAATTCAATCTGAAATATTTCTGCAAATTCACAAGAAACAGAGAAACATGCAGAATACTTTGAAAATACTACATAGTACTAATAAATCTGCTTTTTAGGCACTTTTATTTCATCAAAAAATGATTTAGCTTTGGTAGTAAACAGTTTGAAGAAGTAATTCAAGAAGGTGTACACTTATATACAAAATAAAATTGAAAAAAAAAAAAAAAAAATTCTGCAGTTTTTCAAGAATAGAAAAAACATGCAGAATATATTACAAATACTACTTGTACTACTTATAAATACACTTTTGGGAAGCTGAGCATGATGTGACTTTGTAATCTGCAGTTAGAAGATGGAATTCAAGAAGACGCTGTAAACTTAATTGATTTCAAGGAACAGATTTTTTTAAACTCAAATTGCAATTTTACCAAAAATGAAGAAACATGCAAATGACTGAAAATGCTGCTTTTAGTGACTTTTACTTCATCTGAAAATGATTTTAGTCAAATGCCACGCAGCTACATAGATACGATCATTCTCAACAAAAACACAATCCACATTTTCGGAAAACTCAAATTTGAAAAAAAAAAAAAAGAAAAAAAAGAAAAGAAAATCAGATCAGGATCAATTCTAGGAGTTATTTAACCACAATGGACAGGTTAAAATTGACTAACAAATCTATATTTTTAATAACTCAGAGACAAAGATAACACAATTTGAATTTATTTGAGTAAACATCAATAAGTCATAATCTGTGGTTCAACGGAAAAAAGGGCAAAGCACGGAAAGCAAAGTTTAAGAAGGAATGAACTATTGAGAGAGTTCATTTTGCAATAGTAAATATGTACAGGGACAGGATATTGGTGAAACTAGGTGTATTTTGGGGTGAAAACTGTATTGAGTTGTAAAAACCTTTAATAAAATTGACAAAACTGATGAATACACTAAAAATGACGACAAAAATCGATATAGAAACAGGTTTAATTATCCTCTGTCCACTGGATCTATGGCATTTAAAAGCGCCCAGATTATATTATTTTCTGATCTATGATATAATCTCACACAAAAGGTAAAAAGTAGCTGTTAATTTTACTACAACATGTGTGAATGAAACAAAAAAAAACATTGTTGCATGGATTAAAGCTCACAAAAGTCACATTTAACTGAGTCCGGATTTGAAAACAGGAATTTAAATCTGTGAAATCTGCTTGAAAATTTGCAGTTTTATTTTCCTCCAAACACCGCGCTGTGTAACTATTTGTCTACTCCGACCTGCAGTAATGAGTACACGGGGCAAGTGGAGGCAGCCGTTAGATGTCGGTGTTGCCCTGGAGACTGGCCATGTCCACCGGTGTCACTCTGTGTTTGCTTTGTATTCCTCACCATCATCCTCTCCTCCCTGCTTCCCTCTTCCTCCTCATCCTTCGCTCCACTGGCCTCAGCGAGTCACTCCACAGCAGGCGAGCGCCCACTCTACTGTAAATGTGTGTGTGCGCTTGTGTGTCGACTCTGTGTGCGGACGTGTGCTGCTGCCTGACCCACTTTTATGGACTATTTCAATGCGGGGCTTCTCAAAATGGGGTCCCGGGTCAACACTTGGTTTTATTTCTCTTTAAAGAAGCACTACGTAACTTTTCTGGATCAGGTTCTGCTTGTCTCCATAGACTGCAAACCCCAACAATTAAACAGTA
>KN497064.1:0-17995 GCA_000787155.1 Scartelaos histophorus | reverse complement strand
AAAAAAAAAAAAAAAAAAAAAGAACTACATAGACCATGATCTTTTGCTGTTTCAGTGCGGACATGGAATAGAATAGAATGCCTTTTATTGTCACTATACATATACACAACACAACTCACACTCCTATATACAGGTAGGACACTTATAACACAGTATAAAAGGGAAATAAAATAGATTAGTTAGTGCAACTGCTAAAAACTGGAAAAAGTGGACACCCATACCCACTACTTTAAAATATTGTACTATATTAAGTATTGCACTCAGTCAAAAATATTGCACTATATTAAGTATTGCACTCAGTCAAAAATATTGCACTGTTCTGAATATTGCACAACAGAAACGCTCGGTCAGTCAGTGGATGTAAAATAAATCTGTTTATTTTTAAATCTTAAAATTTTGTATTATAGCAGCACCAAAGGTTTATCATGTTTTTTTAAAAGGAAAAAGCAGCTCGTTCACGATTTTGTAAGACTCCACAAAATAGCAGGGTAAATATCGTACCATGCATATCGACACCTTCCTAAAATAATCGCATAAGTTATTTTTTCAGGTTTTTCAGGAAACACAAAAAACTCCCCCAAAATTGAAATCATGGCATTTTTTTGCCTAAGAAAAACTTAGGCAAAAAGTGACTTAGGCCATTATTTTAGGAAGGTGACGATATTGAGAAAATATCCTACTGAGAGATTTGGATATCGTTCAATCCCTAATGTTTAGTTCTTACTTGAATTTTGCACTTCAATGTCAAAAGTTGAAGTGCAAATTTCACTTCAGAGGTTTTTTAAGCTGTTCAAAATGTCACTGATCTCAATGTGACTTTAAATGTTATAAGAAAATGATGTTCAAAGAATTTTAGAATGTCACTCCTATAATAATATCGTGAGCTTCCCCACAATAACACAATAAAAATCGTACTGTGATGATATCGCATCGTGAGATTGGATATTGTTACACCCCAGTAAGGTTTCATGTTTTCAAAGTATTTTTACAGAAGTATTTTTTTCAAGAAGTTAGTGCTGGAGTTTAATGCTGCAGTGTGCAACATTTCAGGCAAAGCGATCCCATCTCCACAGAGACAAACAGGCGACAGAGCAGAAAGGTTATACCGTGCACCTCTAATTGCAATACTACTACTGCAAATCAAATCAAAATTGCAATACTTGTCACAAAAGTTGCAATTAGACCCCCCCATCCAGAGCGCGAGTGTGTCCCGTACCTGTCTCCTCTTGTAGAAGCCGTGGCGGGTGCAGTTGGGCAGGTAGAGCACCTCCTGAGGTGTGATGAGCCGAGGTCCCAGAGCCGAGATCACAGCGTTTAAGTGCTTACGACACGGAGCCTGTGGAGGTTCAGGTCAGGACACAACTCATGATTTGATAGAATCACGCTATAGACGAGTGGATTATAGCAGCTTTTATTACCTCTTCAGGGGCCTCGGTCGGAGCTGTGTCTGAGGAGAGAATGTAAACAAGTCGAGCATTAAAGCAAGATTTATGATCCAACTGATACACTCAGAACACAAACCGGGCTGTTCACTGCCATTTCTCTGATCTGGCCAAGATTTCAAAACTTACATCAGGTTCTTCATCTTCTTTTCAAATTTATCATCTACTTACTAGTTCTGAAATGGACTAATTCTAATCTAGAGGGAGTTTACTTTAAGAGAACATGTCAAGTAAAATGATCTCGCTGCATGGACAGATCATTTCACGACTTTTAAGTCATTTTCTGATAGATTTAAGTGTTTACATCTTTTTTGGCCAAGCTTTTTTGCAGTGTTTAACCTGGAAATCCACATAGCAAAACCAGCTTCCTTCTTGCAAAAGTAGAATTAAACTGGGACAAAACCAAGACTGAAACCTGGGCTAGATCAGAAGACCAGGACTAAACCAGGACCAAACCAGGACTGAACTAGATGAAGGTTGAACCAAGTCTCAAGAGGACTCAAACTGACCCCAAACAGTGTGAACGCAGCCTTGAAATAAGTCAACTTACAGTAAAGAAGTGTAAAATGTAATGAAGTTGTATGAAAAGAACCAAATCTATGACTTATTGAGCTCCTGAATTTGAAAATCTTTTTGAAAACCTTTTCCACGCTGCTCTCCTTAAGCTTTTTATTCGCAACAACTCGTCTCATATAGTGCTTTTCCAGACACTCCGGACACTTTCTAACTGTATCTTTCCCCTCACGCTCAGTGGTGCTACTGTATGTTACTATGTCAGCCACAAACGCTGTGGGGCAGACTGACAGAAAAGAGCCTGTTATTCTGCTCTATAGGCGCCTCCTACTGTCTCATTTAGTCTAGAACAGAACAGCACCAGCACCAATCTCGCATAAACTCACGATCGAGAATCAAGATTCACTTCAACGAGTCCAGCCCTAAGTTGGAGTTTCACAAGAATAAAACTGACAGATAATCCTTACCTGCAGTAGTGGCCGGCGTTGTGGCTCGGAGCATCTTCCCGGCGTTCCCGCACGTCCCTCTTCCCTCCAGAAGAGCTCGCAGGGGTTTCGCCTCGTCCTTCGCCGCCAAACACTTCAAACCGGGAGCGCATTTTAGCCTATAAACTCCACACCGCTCTCCAGCTCCTAAAGTGCCATTAACGTCCACGTTTTTGGTCGTAGCCGGAGTCGTGTGGAGCCCTCTTTGAACGGAGAGCAGCGGATGAAGTAGAAGTATTGCAAAAACACTTAAGCACCACATGGTCACTTATTATGATGTAGTTTACGATAAATGAGTAGTTGGAGTAGTAAGTACGTCCAAAAGTGTGGAGAAGCAGCAGTAGTAATAGTAAGAGTAGTAGCGCAGTAGTTCTTTTTAGTTTCTTGTAGTAAAAGTCTTGTATTTAAAATTTAATCTTCAGGTTAACTTTCTCAAATTGGAAAAAGTAATAGCTGTATTTGATTGTAGTAGTGGCAGCAGTAGAAGTGGTTGCTGAAGTTAGAAATGAGCTATTCCAAAAAATGTCTTTCTTCTTCCAAAATGTAACTTTTTCTTCAACAATTTAGCTGAAGAACGTAAAAATACAATTTCCTCAAATAATAACAAAAAATACTTGTTAGTAGTCCAGTGTTTTTATAAAATTAAAATATAATCTCCAAGAGTGAGTACGGCGACCACAGACGAGAGCAGTAAAAAGTGAAGTTGTAGTAGAATTGTTTTTGTAGAAGTAAAACTAAAAGTAAAACTAATAGTAGTCGTGATAGGAGTGGTAGCTGTAGGAACAGTTATAGTAAGTAGTTTTAGTAGTATTTGTAGTAGCAGCTGGTGTAAAAGTTGATGTAGTAGTTGTAATGGTAAAAGTAGCAGCAGTAGTAGCAGTAGTAGTAGTAGCAGCAGTAGTAGTAGTAGTATTCCCCTCAAGTTTGCAGTACCAAATGGAGCAGTAGTTCACTCTGAGCATCTTTTAAAGCCTCTGCTGCTGTGGAATTGTGGGAGGTGGAGTTTTAATGTAACTTTCCCTTTAAGTGCTTTAAGTCCACTCCCTCTCCTCTCTCCTCGGCTCATACCACGCTCCGTCTGTCGTCTAATTTCATCTTTTCTCAGCATAAATCCACTTTTCTAACGTTAAAATTTTCATTCGATTCGTCAGAAGTTACAGTTAGCCAATTTTATGTGTGGTTTAGCGCTTAATTATGCGTGCATATGTCAAAAGTCCACTCATTCTTCAAAAACGCAGGCTGTTAAATGACTTTTACTTGGTTCTATATTACACCAAATGGACTCTTGTGAGCTTTAAGCCACGTTAGAATCCTGTTACCTTCTCAAAAACCTACCAAAGCCGCTCTGCTCCACCTCGTGATGTCATAAAGTAGTAGTTTTCAAGTTCACAGCTACCTTTTTAACCTTTTGTTTAGTACAGATCGGAAATTCCATGCCTGAAATTATCCAAATGTGATAATTTAGTGAAGGTATGTGGAGTTTAAAGCACTTCCTGTATCACCGCATGACATCACAAGGTGGAACGGAGTGTTTTCAGTTTGAGGGAAGCGTGTTTGAAGTGTGGGAATGAAACAAAACACAACTCCAGGTCTGAAAACAACATTAATAGACCAAAAAATAATCTGAATATGAAATCTTTAAATTCGGAATACAATTTTTATTTTGTAATTTTGATTAAGAAAACAGTCACTCAGATAAGTAAATCCTGCAGTACAATATTTAAGCTTAAAACAACATTGAAAACAGTAAAAATACACTGAAATATTTAATAAGTTTAGACCCACCCGATGCAATCTCCAGACAAGTTGCTGATATCGCTTCACTGATGAGGCATGAGCTTTTGAAACAGTTTCATTCATGACAAATCAAGGTCGTACGTGCACAGACTCACAGGGCTGCCAAAAGTATCGCAAACCCGATCCCATATGATACCAAAACTACTATCGATACTCATTTCCGCAGGTATCGGTACGGGAAGAAGTCGCATTCACGCATTTATACGTTAGAAATGTGCTGTTTAGCGCTTTGAAAATGTTCAAACTTAAGGATGTGATAAGCTTCCAGATCGTGAAAATAATGTACAACCAAAAAGGAAATATTCAGAAACATTTTATCGAAAGAGAAAGTACTAACCTTGACCCTAACCTAAGTTTAAGGGGAACACTTAAATTTTAAAATGGCCATACAAAGAGGAAAAGTTTTTGTTTTTCGGTTTCTGGGGTCAAAATTTGGATCAAATATGAAAAATTTTAAATGAAAATATTTAAAAATTGTTATAGTTAAGTGTTCAGAAGAGAAATTTAAGTTTATCACTGAATTTACACTATAAAACAGTTTGAAACGCAGTGATTTATTTTGTATCTGGAGTAATATTGGCAGAAGTACATTTATATATATTTTTTTATTTGTATCTGAATAAATGTATTATTATTATTATTATGGAATGAACCTTTCCTGAGTAGCATTACAGGGCGAGAGAAGTTCAGCTGGTAAGATCTTTTGTCCACTTATCAGAAGGTTTGTGGTTCAAATCCAGCTCTCAGCATAAAAAAACATCATTGTGTTATTGTGTCCTCGACTATTTACCATTTATAATGATTTTGAGCTGTATCGGAACAAGTATAAGAGCAAATAGACAAGAATACGCCCATGGAACCACGGTGGAACCTACCTGGACCACTGAAGCTTTACACAGATATAAGAAAATCACATTTTATAGTATTTTTTATGATCTTTGTGGTTTCAGAATCGAGTACCAAGCCTCTTCCTTTGTACTGAAATGTTGAGTTTTTGTACTGTGGGAACACTAATTCATCCAGATGCTTAAGGTTGTCCAGACTTTGCTCAAGATCTGACAGTTTTCCCTTAAAGTATGCGTCAGTATTGCATTATACGGTATTGCTAATGACACGCTGAATTTAATTTGCAATTCTTAAGAAAACCAACTTTTGACAGGTTAGATTATCTTTTTGAACTTTTGGACTTGGACTTTTGAAACTATCATACTCGGACGTGGGTTTAAACTGCATCACATTACGTAAGTTCTCTTCAAATGACTCAAATGTTCGAATGTAGTTTTCGCAACGCAAACAGATTTGTGTTTTGTTTCATTTGCATGTTTAACACACAAACCCTGCAGATTTAGTTACCTGAAAAAGCCAGAACCACACGACAAAACTTTACGAAGACGAGTGGATCTGGAGCTATTTCGTCTTAATTTTGTCTTAATTCCTGTTTTTAAACTCCATACAACTTCACTAGAATCGTTTGCAAAATTACAGACCTGGATTGCCTATTTCTACTGGACGAACTGTAAAAGGAGCTGTTCACTTGACAAACGACCTCTTTAATGACATCACAGAGTGGAAGCAGACAGACTTCCGTCGTAACCCAGAATTACTCAGACACCTCATGGATTTTTTGGAGGCGAAACAACATTATAAGATGATTTAAAACTCGCTATTTTCGTTTTGTCAGCAGGCGTAAAAGTCAAACCAATGCACACGGTGACTTAAAAACACTAATACAGGAAATTGAACGGCGAGATCAGAGAAAAGGCTATTCTGAGCACATGGTTAGTAGTGCATGTGGACAGGAAAACCCCGCACAAAAGATCTAACAGACTGTCCTAATTAAAATATATTCTTCAGAAAGTCCCACACTCTTTGGTTGACTTGGACTCACCGCAGCGACATAGATTAAACATGTGTCAGACCAAAGGAGCGGCTCCCTGTTCGGTGACTCACGCACGATTGGCCGAGTCAGAGTCTTAAGCCCCGCCCTCCACATTCCGCTATGAATCACTGCGGACGTCAGATTTATGAACTTTACCATCAGGTTTCATTTTAGAGCCTTCAAGAGATGAAATGTTAAATGTAAAATCCGTATTACATGATTTTCGGATTTAGTTTCCTGGTCACAAACAGACCTGGAGTCACGTTTTGTTACATTTGCACGTTTGACGCACAAACCCTGCAGATTCTGAAAACTCTGTTCCACCTTGTGATGTCACGTGGTAATACAGGAAATGCGCCACTGCCTTTTAAACTCCATATATCTTCACTAAATCTTATGTCATCAGAATGTTCAAAATTCTGGACTGGAGGCAAAATGAAGCAAACATCACATGTTTACAATGATTAACTGACCTAAATGCTAATAGTTTTATGACATTATAACAAAAAATAAGCAACTATTCTGAAATTTCCAAGGTACAAATCTTATTCTTTGTTTAGAAGGATGGAAAAAATACAGTTTTCTTACCCTAAAATAGTATTTGGGCTTCACAAAAAGTCTAATTTATGATGAAATGTGCAAAATATCTGTAGATGAAGTGAAAAACTGTCATGAGCTCAACATTTCTGTGAGGATTTGTCCAGTAAAACCTGAAAAATTGAATTTTGTCTTTGTAAAAATGCTCAGTCTAGAACATAAACTCTTGTCAGATAAAAAAAATATATAAAACACAATTCTAAGTGTTTTTAAACTGGATCTGAATCATTCACATGGATCTGAGAGGTCTGATTTTTGCAAATATTGTCCTTGATTTTTAATATTTTGTGATATTCTGAAGTTAATCCCAGTTTTCCCATTAAAATCACAGTCTGTTCCTCTTCATTTTTACCTCCAGCTGCCTCCATTCTGGAATTTAGATTTTTTTTTTGGTTGACAATTTTTCAAAGGGTCTATTGAAATCCAGCTTTGAGTAAACTAGTTTAAAAGCTCATGAAATGCATCTTCTTTAAAGCTGTGACAAGTTCAACTACTCATTCTATTCCATTACCAAATTTTTCCAAGTTTGACTGTTTTGTTTTGTGAATTTTTCTTGTTTCTGTTTTTGTCTAAAATTTTTCAAGTTGCGAATCGCTACTAAATTAAAGGTAAAATGTAGCTGTTCACCTGAAAAGTACAACGTCATAACAAGGTGGAACAGAGCATTTGGAGCCACTGAACAGTCTTAAAGAAAAACTCCAAAAGCTTCAAAATCTATTCAAGTGTAAATAAGTGTTTGAAATGTTTTGTGTGAAAAAGCGGGAGATATTGCAAGTCTGTATTTCTTTGTGCTCCTTTTCATTCACATTGATGTCACATTTTATTATATTCATGTTTAAAAAAGAAAAAAAGAAAAAAAAAGAAAAATATAATAATGAAACGTGTGGATGAAAAAAAAATTCTGTAAAATTACATAAATATTCACGTTTGTCCAATTTTTATTTTTGGTTTAGTGGATAGGACTGGGTGGTAAATATTTATCATAATTTTACATTAATTAAGTGTAAATTTGTGAAGTAAAGTTTAAAAATGACAGGAAGTAGCTCTGAATTCTAAAAAAGGGCTTCCCCACCTCTGTCATCAAAACTCAGGGACACTTTACGCACAAGGACGGCAGAAAGGTGTTGTCTTTTATTTTATTAGTCATAACTATTGCGCAATTTAGTCACGTTTGTACCTTGTTAACATTATGGTTCCGTGGTAACAGTCACGCCGTTACCTCTGCGGAGGTCACATCTGTTTCCCTGTTCAATCAGAAAGAAACATTCAAATTCACAAAACAAAACAGTCAAACTTGGAAAAATTTGGTAATGGAATAGAATGAGTAGTCGAACTTGTCACACGCATGGTATAAAATCAACTTTCATGAGCTTTTCAATCGTTGTTATGACGTTCCCTCAGAATGAGTTTACTCAAAGTTGTTTTTCAATAGACTTTTTTAAAAATTGTAAACATAAAAATTTGAAATTCCAGAATGGAGGCAAAAGTGAAGTGGAACAAAATGCGACTTTCATGGGAAAACTGGGATTAACCTATATTAAAATATCACAAATTATGAAAAATCAAGGTACATTTGTAAAAATCAAACCTCTCAGATCCATGTAAATGATTCAGATCCCAGTTTAAAAACACTTATAATTGTGTTTTACATTATTTGTTTATTTGACAAGAGATTATTTAGATTTTACTGGACAAATCCTCACAAAAATGTTGCTTATTTTTTGTTATAATGTCATAAAACCATTAGCATTTAGCTCTTCTTATCAGTTCATCATTGTAAAAATATGATGTTCGCTTCATTTTGTCAGAACATTCTGATAACATAAGATTTAAAGGGTCTATTGTTTCATGCATGTTTGAATCCTGTATTGTAATAAAAAGTTATGCACTGTGGCTTTAAGTATAATTCTCCCAGCATTATTTTCTGTTCTTGTAATGACCTACATTTTTAGCCACATAACTGCCCATTTACTTGCGTGCACACACACTTTTTGGACTCTCAGTGCTGTTTCACACTTGAATACTTAAGATCGTTGAAGTGCTTTGCCCAAGGACACCACAATACAAACTGACGAGAGCCTGAACGTTACAGAACTAGAATGACTGCTCTTTTACCTCAGCCAGTCCTAAGAAGTCGCGAAACAAAACTAGAACAAGCAGCATTAAAGATCTTTTATTATTAGTCTGTTTGTATCTCCAAAGCTACAAATGCTCTGTTCTGTTGTGATGTCATGAAGTGCTTATTATAAACTGTAATTTGCATCTATTTTGTCCATTTTGTTCAGTAGAGATCGACAATTCCACGTCTGAAATCATCCAAATGATTCTAGTGAAGGCGGATGGAGATTAGAAACGCAATGGAGCACTTCCTGTAAAGCCTAACTAAGGTTTTTGTGTGTTAAACGTGTGTGAATGAAGCAAAAAACACAATTTCAGGTGTGTTTGTGATGAGGAAACAACATTAGAACGTCAGAAAATACATTTTAATGGTAAGAACTGTTGTAAAACTTTAAACACTTTATTTTTCCAACAAATAATATGTACAAAGAGAGGATTAAATGTGCAGTTTATATTGTTGTAGTATTTATGGTCAGTGGTCACATTTTTATCCAGCGTTTTTCAACCTTAAAGACTCTCAAAGCGCTTTTACAACAAGGAACCACTCGCACATTCATACACCAGTGTACACAGAAACTAGGGGCGAGGTGGGCTAAGTGTCTTGCCCAAGTACACAACGACAACATTCATGTGCGGGAGCTGTTATCGCACCGCCAACCTGTGACTCAGCGGACAAACGCTCGACCAACCTGCTCCTCCCGCTTTATTTATATATATATTTTATTTGCTGAAGTGGGAGGAGCTAAACAGTGTGTACGAGTAACAGACATAAGAGGAACGCTACTTCAAAATAAAAGTACAAGAAATTACTCAAATAAGAATTAAAATGTATTTGGGAAAACTACTACTAAAGAATAAAATATTAAATAATACAGAAAATTTTGAATAGAAGCAAAAACGAGACAAAGTAAAAGTACTACTGCTACTTCAATTAAAAATATAACCCAAAAGCACTCTGAAAAGTACAAATGCTTTTAAAAGTAATTCAAATAAATGTAACTACTATAGATCTATACCAGTGGTGGAAGGAAATTAAGTACTTAAGTACAGATCTCAGGTATTCTGTATTTTATTTTATGTCATTTAAGTATATACTTTTTTCTGTATCTGTACTTTCTACTCCACTACCTTTCTGAACTGGGCTGAGTAAGTAAAAGTACTTTTTCTTATAATTTGAGACCTGCTGAAAGTGCTGAGGGTTTATTTTTAATGCATCCTTTGCTATTTAAAAACTAAACTTTGCTATTTAAGTACAGTTTTAAACAGATACTTTAATACTTTTACTTAAGTAGATTTCATGTGAGTTTTGGCTTCATTTTCTATACTTCTATAGTGATCTGAGGGACTGACAGTGCATTTTTTTAAATCTTCATTCACAAACACGGATTTATGAATTTTGGCAAAACAAATGACAGAAAATTCTCTTTACTGTTGGAGAGGATCTGATTAGTCAAAAAATGTGATTGTCCTGTTTTAGACCTGGTTTAGTCTTAGATTAGTCCTGGTTTAGACCTGGTTTGGATCAAATTGGTCAAAAATAAGGACACCTGGGGCATTTATTGTGTAAAACTGGGAAAAAACACTGGTTTTCTATAGCCCCTTTCAAACCTTACACCATAAGAATGTTCAAAAGAATGGAGCAAGTGGAAGCAAAATGAAGCTAACATCAGATATTTATAATGATGAACTGAAGCGCAGACCTAAATGCTAATGGTTTTATGACATTATAACAAGAAATAAGCAACTATTTTGAATTTTCAAAGTACAAATGTTATTTACTTAGCTTCTCTCTTAAGAAGAATGAAAAAAATACAGTTTTCTATCCCTAAAATAGTATTTGGGCTTCACAAAACGTATAATTTGTGATGAAATGTGTAATACATCTGCAGATAAAGTGAAAAACTATCTAGTAAAACATGTATCTGAGAGGTTTTCATTTTCCATATTTCCTTTGATTTGTATTATTTTGTGATATTCTCAGGTTCATTGTAGTTTTCCCATTAAAATCACGTTATGTTCCACTTCACATTTGCCTCCAGCTGCTCCATTTCCTAATTTAGAATGTTTTTATTTACAGTTTTCTGTAGGGTCTATAAATCTGCTGGGACAGGGGACACAGGGCTCAAAGCTGGACCTGTACCGGGTCAACAGGGGCGTCTGGACATTCTGTATTTGATGCCTTGAACACATTTTTGGGGACAGGACTACATTTATTAGCCATTAACTGTGCAACTAACTAAGCAAAAGAAATATACTTTAAAACCAGACAGAATTGCTCCTCCTAACTGTATTCATAAATATAAAATAATAGAACATTTTGTAAATAAAATAAATGTGGCAAAAAACAGGTTAAAAACAACTGCTGTGATTCTTCGCGCTGATTGGCTGAGACGGCGTGAGGGGGCGGGACTTCCGACAGCGCAGGTTCGGAGCTCAGAGTGACTTTTCTCCGTCAAATCCTCAACAAAAACGCCTCAACTCCGCGTTTTAAAAGTAAGATTTCAACACCATATATATGTTTTCCAAGTTTACGGTTTGTTTAAGCTATATCCAGCTTTAAAAAGTGAGTCAAACCTGGTTAAACGTTACAATGGAGCGGCTAAAAGAAGCTAGACTACACCGGGCCACAGCGTGTAATGTAGTCACTTAGACATGTACATTTATGAACTTTGGAGCTCAGACATCAGTAAAATACGCTATTCTATCGTTATAAGCCGTATAAGTTTTCAGTTTTTTAACTTAATTTGATCAGAGCACTGTTGCCTACGTGTCTCTCTGCGTATGAATCATAACATAGGTATGGTAGATCTAGTTTCTACTATTTTAACCACTACTGCATGTGTTTAAAGCTCCATAAGGATTCACAGTAAACTTTAGTAAATACTGTGTTACTTTAGTTTAATAATGATGAAGTTGTAACAGAAAGTACTAGACTTTGGCTTACACCAGAGGAACTATTAAGTTTCAGGAAGAGAAAAAACACCTGACTGTAGGTTGTGCTGTAAAAGTTTGAGTTCTCACACAGAAATAATAGACCCTTATGTCATTAGAATGTTTAAAAATGTGGAATGGAGGCAAAATGAAGCTAACATTATATATTTACAATGATTAACTGACGAGCTGACCTAAATGCTAATGGTTTTATGACATTATAACAAAAAATAAGCTATGGCTTTGAATTTCCAAGGTACAAATTGTGTTTACTTTGCTTCTCTGTTAAGAAGGATGGAAGAAATACAGTTTTCTAACCCTAACATAATGTTTGGGCTTCAGAAAAAGTATAATTTATGATGAAATGTGTAATATATCTGTTGTTGAATTGAAAAATTTCCGTGGGTGAGGATTTGTTGAGTAAAACCTCAAAATGTGAATTTTGCCTTTGTAAAAATGCTCAGTGTGGATCATAAACTCTTGTCAAATAAACAGATAATGTAACATAATTGTTTTTAAACTGGGCTCTGAATCATTCACAAGGATCTGAAAGGTTTTTATTTCCAAATTGTCCTTGATTTTTAATAATTTGTGATATTCTGAAGTTTTCCCGTTCAAATCACATTATGTTCTGCTTCACTTTTGCCTCCAGCTGCCTCCATACCGTAATTTAGTATGTTTTTGTTTACAGTTTTTCAAAGGGTCTATATAAAGAGCCTACTAAGAGAGAAAATGTTTATTATAGGGTGATCAGACATCTCTGTTTACCTGGGACAGTCCCAGTTTTGAGCCCTGTGTCCCCTGTCTCAGCAGATGATTTGTCTCAGTTTATACAAGAAATGTCCCAAGTGTCTCTATTTTTGACCAATCTGATCCCCGCCAACAGTAAAGAGAGGCAAACATTGTAATTTGTTTAGGTAAAATACAGAAAAGCTGCTTAAAAATGACCAAAACACAAAGAAATACTGACTATACTGACTCATGTTGCTGAGTGCAGAACAATTTTCCTTAATTACGCACTCTCACAATTTCATCATTACCAAGCAAAACCAGGGATGTCCCAGTTTTTTATTTACAAGGTCTAGTCACCCTAGTTTATTATCTAAACTAAATACTGCTTATTCCGTTCTATCACATGTAATGCTCACTCTGTTTTAAGACTGTAGAAACAAATTGTCCACAATATGGTTTTATAAGTAGACTAACTGCGCTTGAAAGGGAACATATTGTGTAAAGTCTACTTTTATGAGCTTTAAATAGGGACGATCCAGCTTTTTCTGTGTCAATACTGATATCAATACTTTTGCTTTGAGTATCTGCAGAGATGGAAAATAGAAGGTTTGGTTTGGTAAGAAAAATATCCACATGTTTTGTAATTGTTATTTATCATTTAAAGTAGCTACAGAAGCTTTGGAAAAACATATTTAATATTATGAGACATACGGGGCCAACCTGGTCCAATAAATGGTCTTATTTCACTGATTTATAGTCAAAAATGGGCTGTATATTTGGTGACACAGTTTGATCCCCGGGTCGCCTTGGTCTTTCTGTGTGGAGTGTGCATGTTCTCCCTGTGTCTGGATGGGTTTCCTCTGAACACTCCTGTTTCCCCCACAAACCCAAAAAACATGCTACACAGGTCTCCAGGAAGAATAGCTGACATCTAATGCTCAATTATTAATACAATCAATCAATACAATCCATCAGTATCAGCTTAATCGTTGTCTTGGAGCCTGTATCGGATCTACCAAAATTTTCAGTATTGGCGCTAATATTCAAAACCTGTAATTTATCTTTGTTTCTATACTTTTAACCATGTTCTAACAGTGTCCCTTCATCATAAGTGCACTAAACGTTGTATTTTGATTTGGTTCATATATTTTTGAGTGATCCTGTATTCTCCTGCATTTGAGTGCTTAGAAAATTCCCATTTTCACCTACCCCTTAGCTCCTCCCACTGCGTTTTGGAATAGCCTTCAAAGGGAATAAAAAAAAAAAAAAACCAAAAAAAAACTTAAACCAAGTATTTTAATCCTTAACTAAGCCTTCATCTTTTACTAAATACTGCAAAAATATTAAATAAATAAAGTATATCAATGGTGAGACCAAAATGTTTATTTTTGCCTTGTCTATTTCTCATGGATGAAATCTCATGTCTCATCTTGTTTTGTGGAAATTGTGTCTCATCCCATAAAACAATAAAGGCAAAAGATCCTGTATGACTTCAAGTTTAGTCATTATTTGGACAGACCTTTGATAGACAGGTCATTTCTGCACACGCATGAGGCACCTGGTGGAAGTACTTTGTCCAGTGACACAGAGATTGTACTTACTGTTCAGAGCTGGAATTGAACCACCAACTTTTTGCTTACAGGATGACTATGTCACCTGAGCTCTGGCAGATTATGTCAGACTGAAACAAAATTGCTTATAGGGTTGTTACTGAAAACAGATGCTCAGATGAGCAAAACAAGTCAAATGAGTCAAATGAGTCAAAACTAGACTAGTATAGGATTACATGTATTTTGAATTTTCACTGTGGTATCGGAATCAGTATCAAATCTATTCCTTAATATTGAAATCGAGATCAAACCGGAATGATTATTCTTATTTCAAACCAAACCGATGTCTTAATCCCGTATGTGTTGTTTGTGTTTTGTTTCAGTTTGTGATGAGTAAAAGTGATGGACGACATAAACCTTCACTATCGTTTTCTGAACTGGAGGCGACGAATCCGGGAGATCCGCGAAGTGAGAGCTGTACGATACCGAGAGAGACTCAAACGCATGAGGAGGGACGGGGACATCATCAGGTAACAGGCACACGACACACTCCATTCAAGGAAAAAAAAATCATGAATACAGAGGGAAGCAGTGAAAATTAAAATGGTTAAGGGTTGTACTGAGGATTTTCCAAGGAACAAGGAGCACAGCAAATGTTTGTCCTTTTTTCAAATGCAGAACCACCTCCTCTTTACACCACAAACCTTTACAGCCGCTGCAGTGTTGGTTTGGCTGCTCCTGTTCTCTTTTACTATTATCATAACTGCAGCAACATTCAGTTATAATGACGTGGTGAGTGTGAGAGTAATGTATGTGTGCAAAATTGTGGCAATTACTTTAGATTTACATTTACGTTTTTAATGAAGTAGTTTATCCTAGAAAATAAATTTGCTCCTCATCGCTGCACAGGACTTGTAAATACAACTAATTAACTAAACGAACTAATACAAAAAGCAGCGTCAAACTGACTTTTTCTTTGCATTGAAAATCACATTTTCAGATACAGGATATCACATTTGTGTCCTGAAAAACATCTGTCGAGCTCTTGGAAATAAAGTACGTTTCCAATGATAAGCAGAAGGTTCCTGTCCAGAAGTAATTAAGCTCCAATGCATCAGTCTTTAGACCTTTGTTTGCTTCTCAGAGAATCACCATTGCTCTTTTTTCCTCTTCTCTTCTCCTTTCAGCGACCTCAGAAACAGACTTTCTTTTGCAGTGAACTGGTCGTGGATTCTTGTCATTGCAACAAACGTTGTTCAAACTGCGATGAAAAAGCCACTAAAAACCGCTGCATTGGTTAAGTAAACAGCGTCTTGCGTCTGTGGAGTGTGTAAGAGCTGAACGTAAATCCCAGTGCGCCGGAGAGTCAGTTACACAAGAAATGTAGTGTGTTTGACTGACAACCCAAAAGCCAATAGAAAACGAGGTAGCCTTGTTATCTAAAATGCTAAATTATGTTGTAATATTGTGAATTCTTAAGTTTAATCACAAAAAAATACCCGGTTCATTTGTGCAACCACGCCCCCTATTTGGGAGTAATAATAATAATAATCTAAAGCACTTATAAAACAACGTACAGACAGCAAAAAAAAAACAACAAAACTGTACAAAAGCATAAAATAGCATACAGAAAGTGTACAAAAAAGTATGCCATCATGACGTTCTAGAATCTGAAAGGGCCTATTTGTTTTTTGCCATATTGGTTCTAGTTTCTAATGTAAAACAAAAGTAAACTCCAGATATCAGTATTAATTAAATCAGCTTTTCTTTTATCATATACCATCTTGAGCGTTCCATTCTTAGATTAATAACTTTCTCTCCCTGTTTTCCATGTTTTTCTAATTACTTCTGGGTTTGTTGGATAGTACCTGTGGTGAATATCAGTTAAGCGGCAGTTTATGGAAAAAAGAAAAAGAAAGTTGAGGAGAAAAGTACAAAAATCCAGGAAGTAGCACTTACTTCTAAACCTCTACCTGTGTCGTCAACGTGGAAAATTCCATCCAAAAGAGACAATTGACGTGCGAGGAAAGAATTTTTGTGGTCGATTATAGCCTCATTGAACAAAATAAAGGTGTTGTCATTTATTTGTGTTTGTCTAATCATAACTATTGTGTCATTTAAATCAGTTTTGGCTCATGTTACGGTTGCTAGGTAATTACCTCTGTGTATCTGGCATGTGCTGCCCATGTCAAAAAACAAAACAATACAAGCAAAGATGTGTAGTCAAATCTAAAATTAAATGATTTCTCTCTGTTTTTGTACAAATGAGATGCATAATCTGTCATGTGCACTTTAAACTATTTGAAGAAAACATTTTATACAATCAGCATCCATACAACAATAAAAATTCCTTGAAAAGACTTAAGAACTAAGATTTAAAAGTGCTCGTAACTATTAATTCTACTTGTTGTCTGCACTGAAACGGAGCAAAGGATCATGGTCTATGTAGTTCCCTCTGTTTTTTTTAGCTCTTGTTGCACCATAACTATTCATTTCAGTGATGAGAGTTGTAATTCGATATGTATTTAAACCGATAAAAGCAGATCAGTTCTACAAAATTGATTTTTCAGAGCGTTTAACCATGTTCTAGTTGTTTTCCCTTCTTACTGACCCATTCGAAGTTGTGTGCATGTTTGAGCAATCTTAAATAATTTGTTTTCAAAACGCCAATGAATTTTGCCAATTAATCCTTGTTTTCCCCACCACTTTATTTCCACTGCTCTGTACTTATGTCGGTTTCTAATTTTGTTTTCTTAATCTGTGATAATTGTAGCATTGCGGCGCTTATTTGTGATAACCTTTGTGGTTTATGGCGACGCTCTCATGAATGTTTCAATTTAAAATGTTCAAATTCTAACATAAAGATCCACAAATGTCAAAGATCATAACGATACAGCAAACACAAGCACAATATGTCTTTAACTATTATTATGTGTATTAATACTACATTTTTATACTTGTATTTTGGTGTGTTTTGTAGATATCAAGGGAACGCAGATGAAGTTGGGTGTTTTGTGGCTGCTAGGCCGTTGTCGAAAAGGAATCGGTATTTTGAAGTAAGTATGGATTAACGCAGGCCTGTCATGAAAATTACCATGACATTCAATATATTAAGAACAGAATAATCATTTTGGAGGTCAGTATTTATCGTGGTACTTTTTCTTTGTAGTAGACGTTTATGGCTATTTTTTTTCTGCAGTATGACCAGGTTTGAGCTGTTGAAGTTTGAATTGTGAAGTAAAATTACATAAACTAATTACTTAAAAGTGTGCTTTGTAACTTTATAGATGAGGGTCATTTGCCTTGTTTCTATGGATACGTCATTACTCTGCCTGAATGTTACACCATATGATCCTAAGCTATGTAGTTCCCTCTGTTTTATCTTCCTTGTTTCTTTATAGCTCAAAAATACCTAGAAAAACAGGCGTTCTGACTGTGAGCGGGGTCGCCTCTCCACAGATCAGACCTGTAACTTGGTCTGGTTCGGTTTCCATGAAGGTAGAAAGGTTTAAAGCCATACTGTGAAACATTCCAGACAAAGCAATAACATCTCCATGGAGAAAAATATTCAACAATTATAGTGTATTTAAAATACTCTTTTGGGGATAATTCTGTTTTATGGTTTGGTTTTAATATAATTGTTTATGTTATATTTACTTCAGCCATATATGGGTCTAAGTAGAACATAGAAAGGTCTTTTAAATATGACAAATGTACTTCTGTTCCATTCATTGCCACTTCAAACTTTTCACGAGAGGGTCTTTTAGTTTTGCAAATTTGGCTGTATTAGAGTTGTGCTATAATTCTTAAAACAATGCATCTGCTCTATTACGATGTAACTGCTTTATCCATATTTTTTAAAAATGAATTAAAAAACCTTTAAAGGGCCCAATTTAATGTCATGTTAAAATGCTATGTTAAAATTAAAACAGACCTGGAGTTGTGTTTGTT
>KN497063.1:0-11604 GCA_000787155.1 Scartelaos histophorus | reverse complement strand
CACCTCCCCCTCCAGAGCCTGCGCCCTCGTCGACTCCAGAACTGCCCCAAGAACTGCCCCCTAATCTGCCCGGAGATCTGTCCCGAGAACTGCACCGAGATCTATCCCAAGAACTACAAATTGAACCTCTCCCCGATTTGCCCCAAGAACTGCCCAGAGAACTGCCTCCCGATCTCTCCCAGGAACCTCCCCCGGAGTTATCGCCAGACCCTCGACCTCCTCTGCCGGCCAAACCTTTATCCATGTCCAGTGCATCTCCGACCAAAAAACCCATCATGGTGGAAAGCCCTCAGCGTCCCAACACGCTCCATCTGAAGACACTGCCCCGCCCCGTGGTGAGGGAGAATGGAGGAGGCCCCCCGTCGGGCTTGTGTGAAGATGACGAGGAGAGAAAATTACTGGAAGAGGATTTGAAAAAGTGCATAGAGGATTTCAAAAAGATCCGGTTGCCCAAAAAGTTTCCAGATCGCAAGAGACACTGGCAGAGTGACTTGCTCAAAAAGTACAATGCTTAGAACTCAGTGACGATGGAGAGATTCTTAGGACTTTGCAAGGTGCTTGGCAATCAACTGTAGCATATGCATGGAAATGACGTAGTGCTTAGCTTGAGGTAGTCGTTTTCTACATAAGACTAGTCCATGCCCCCTTGAAAAGTGAAATCAATGCACTAGGACACCAATCAGGCGTGGCTTAAAGGTGCACACTGTAGCTTTTCTTTTGTTTGACCAGCCAGTTCCTTCTGCACACGGTTGAATCCTAGAAATGGACAACAGCGTAAAAAAGCTCTGTCCAATCTTCATTCTAACCACTAATTTGTAGCACGTCTTTCAAATGCGAAAAACATCTCTCGAAATTTCATTCAAAACAAAATATATAATTTCTTTTACCAGAGATAAGTAATAATTTGGTGCTTCAGTTTTTGATTCTGAGAAAATCCATGCTGTTTCTCAGTCATTTATGCTGCTTTTAAAGCGTTAACCATCATATATACTCTATTCATGCAAGAAATCAAAAATCAGAAAGCCTTCTCTCTTCTAATTGCATGTACCCAGTGCGCTCGGAGTTGTGTGTCAGTGGGCTAATTCTGAAAACTGAGGTATAGTTGAACGCTACAGTGACATTTAGATGAAGAAAACTAGGCCAATTTGTAGTTTTTCCTAGATTTTGTCAGACTTACTACTGCGAACAAAGCCCACTGGAAGTTTTCATCTCATATTTCCAAACATCTTCTTGGTTTCGTAAGCGTGAATAGAGAGATTTGTTTTTCACGCGAACAGGCATCTCTCTGATTGGTTAAGCTTCCTGTCAATCAATCCTTGTAAATCAGGGAGCCACACTACAGCTCCACATCCACTTGACTTTGTGAAGTGTTGTCAAAGCGCGTGGTTCTGGCTGGTCAGGTAAGCTTTTCTTACGGAGGGTACACTACCTCCTTGTCTCTGAATGTTTTATAGCATTAAACACATCTTGACGGAGATGAGTGGGTGATGGAACCAGTTTACAGGTCAGCTCTGTGGAGGATGGGAGTGCACGATCCCAAAATAAAGAAATAACAAAGAAAGAAATAACATCTTCACGGAGACAAGCAAGTAGTAGACTCTCCAACTTAGAAGTTACAAAAAGCACCTTTAAATTGCAGTACAAGTAAGAGGTGTTAATGGAAGCTAGATGTTTTTATCAGAAGTGCTCCAAGGATTGATGTGAGCTGTTGGAAAAAAATACGTGTGAAAAGCTATAACTTACCACAGTACCTCAATAGTGCAAAAAACACTATAAAATACACCATATACATCGGGTAAAGAAATGCAGTGTGAATTAGTAATAAGAATGGCATTTTCTGTCCTCTAGGTGTGAGTTGCAGAGACTATGGCATATATAACAACACGCGGTCATTATGTCTAATTGGTGTAATTTCAATCATTTACTTTCCATTTACTCAAAGGACAATGTTAGGAAGCCCCAAATTAGCTATGGCCGCCCCGCTGTATGTACCATGTCCACCAATCACGCAGCTGGAAAATGTGCAAAATATTAGACGCTGACCTTGATGATGTAAAATCAAAATTGAAATGAAAAGTCACGGTCTCCGCTGCTAATGTTATGAACCGTCTAAAATATTGAGCACATCTCTTCAAAGGCTCTCACGGCCGCGACTCAGAGTGCGCATAGTTTGGTTTGATTATCTCGCTGCAGTGGGAAGAATTCAAGAGAGACAGGGAACGTACAGGGAAACTGAGTGGGTAATTACTGAGACCAAAATGTGGACTAGTAATCACAATAATGACTACATGAACCTTGCGCATTGCCATTTGTTCCCTTATCTGCTCTGCATAAAGCGCACTAATGAATGAGCAGGTGTGTGCGCTGTGTTCCTGTCTCATTATAGGATATATGAGGGCCCCGACGAATGAAAAATGATTCACGCCGTTTAGCTGTAAGTCACCTTGTCACAAATCGCTTTATGGTTAAGCATTTCATGTTGGAAAGGTTCATTTTAATACTGCCCGAAATGTGAAAAGTTGCTTCTTGAATATGGGATTTAACAGCAAATGTCAAGCAGATATAATATGTGAATTGTTCTAAATAATACCTTGTATGAATTTCAATTTTGCCATTTATTCCAATGTTTAATCTTGAACAAAGAAATTATATTTTTTCAAAGCAACAATGTAAAAACTACATTTAGCTTGAACAATTAAAATGCAAATTAAAGTGGCCTGACTTCTCCCTCCTTACATCCTTCAAACCCACTGAGGAAAATAATGGTGTTCTAGGAGTGTCCTTCAGAAGTGTCCAAGTGTCCAGGTTATAATCGCTCCAACTGAAAAGCCATGTGTGCTGTATATTTTCATACACATGCCTGGCTCTCTGTTCTAAACCTCCTTTGACAAAAACAAATATTTGTTATTGTTCATGAGTTTGTGATTCAGTAATCCTAAAAACAAGACATAAACAAGCCTTTGAATATGTTTTGCTCCAGTGGCTCTATGTTCCCTGCTGTCTAACAGTAAATGCCAGCTTGATTGCTGCGGTTTGGTCAAAACACTCCAACCAAATTAAAGCACTTTAAAAACATCTTTTGATCATATATCCTGCGCTCCTCGTTGCAGCCTGCCTCTGCTGACAGCACCTTAATGTGGGGGTCCAGTAAATGTTTGTTGCTCGCTGTGCTTAATTTCTGTGGGGCACAAAAGCTTGAAAGCAGCCATGTGATGTTTTGTAGCTTGTTTAATTGAGCAATGTTGGTCTGAAAATCAGCAGACCATAGAGCTGCTGGCACAACAGTTAGAGTTTTAATGATGTAGACTTATGCCAGCCCACTCTCTAAGGACCACGGTGACAGCTCAAGTTAAGGTTAAGACATTAATCTCTACGTGTTGGCAGACGGAGGCGTTTTATCTTGTTAAACATCTGACAAATGGTACAGTTTTATCAGTCCTGATGCTAAACACTGAGGAGAAACGAGATATCATCTTGCCCCTAGTAGAGGATTAACAACAGATTAGGATTTGTCACAGATTTAAAGTGCCTCTAAACAGCAGTCCACTCGCAATCTCAGCAAGACAAACAATTTACAGGACCCAGACTCACTAAGATACAAACACTCAGGTGTAGGTCCAGTTGGCTCTTTCTAGATGTGAAATCCATAGAAAAGATTGTACTGTGCAACTCATTAGTGGACTGCTTCATCAGCTGCTTTTCCTGTATCTCTCATCTTTCAGCACTGGCAAAGACAGTGACAGATTCTGGCCAAGCTCCCGGGCAATGAGTGCTGTAGTCTGAGTCAGGATTTACACCACAAGTCTTTGCAATTCAACAGAATCTGAATATGAAAACTAAAATACATATGCTCTGGCTCTTCTTTATAGGATATTGACTGGCCTAGTTTCTGATGGCAAAAGGTCTTGAGTTTGGTCAAGAGAAAATTTCATACATCACAGAAGATCAATAAGATGTTTCCAGCTTTTTACTTTGAAATGTACTTTCACAGCAGTGTTTTATAGCTGCATTAATATGAAACCACAAGAGGAAATGAAAGTATTTAATTTAACATAACTCTAAATTCCAATAGCGCTCACAAATTCTTTGGTACAGTGCTATGGTGCTCTCATGAATTTAATAGAAAAACATTGTTTAATGAAATGTATTACTATTTCCTGTTTGTGTTGGTTGAAGGATGTAATAATCACACTATAACTTAAACAGCGTTCAGCCGCATCATGGAACAATCCCTTCTTAATTCTCTTTATGATCTGTCATGTTTCAGAAGCTGGCCTTTTGACTTATTATGGATGCACTGTGAGGACTGTGCGCAGTCTGTGAAGTGGATAGGTTCAGCAATGCAACAAAGAGAATAGTTATGCTTTGAAATAAAGAGGTAAAACAGTCTAGAGGGAGTCTCCTGACAGGAACAGGCTCTCAGAGAGAAACCACAGGGTGAACAAGATCAAACCTGAGTCTAACCACTGGTCTAAGCAAGATCACGATTTGAGATTTCAATATGAATACATTAGAAACTTTCTCACTGCAGGCAAACACAAGCATCAAATAATAAGTTGTTCTGAAAAATGTATTTGTATTTTGAGTGTTCAAACTTATTAGAAGGTACTACAAAGCTTATTGTGGAGAGATATTTACATGTTGCACAATGCAGAGCCATATGGCAACTTTTTCAGTTCTTAAAAAACACAAAGCCCTCACGTAGATGCATTTGTTTGGTTTCCTGAAATGTGGATGTGCATGTTTTGACAGTGTTTCTTTGCAGACTGGTGGCTATAGGCGCAGCTACAACACCAAAAGTTACACAATGACAAGAGACGAGCACAGGTTACACACTCACTCACCTACATCATTTAAATCTGACACTCCCAGCTTTTCCTTGAAGCTGGTGTAATATCCATCATCTGTTGCAGAAGTTTGTCATCTTTGTCACACAAAAACACTGGTGACTTGTATTGCTGCATTACTGAGGTGTGAACTTCCATCTATTATTGACCACAGGGCAGGACCTGTTCCTCTGGAGTCTTCATCCAATGATCTGAGGACGAGCAAGACAACTGCTCTGTAAGCTTCAACTCAATAAGGACATGTACAAATACAAGAGAAGAGTATTATAAACAGTAGTAGTTTATGTAGCATGTTGGTGTGCATGCTAATACAACTAAATAGACAATTAGCCTATTAGCAATGAAACAATATAAGCTCCAACAAAGATTAGGTAGTATTAAAATGGAATAGATTGTAGATTCTATTTCTGTTTTCAAGAAGAACATTCATTTGCATATGTTTACTGACACTTTAAAATGAAGAGTGGTCCCAAGGAAGAGGGATATGTAAAATTATACATTAATGCAAGACATATTTCTGCTAAATAGATTGACCTGAGATGTGCACATCATCATGTCAAAACCAAAGATAACCACTTTTCCCAATGGGCAGTTTATTGGCTAAAACTACTGTCAAGCACTGAGGTCTACTAATGAAAATGTCACATATTCAGACTATTGTTACAGACATTTTAGCGCACAACGTTGAAATAAGTCTTTTGTTTTTGTCTGCCTGTGGTTTGCCTCGAGCAAGAGCAAAGAGTCAAGAAAACTTTGCCACAAACATCCTTCCCCTCGTGTGGATCCTTTTGCCCACTTTTCTGCTGATGCACGACAAGCAGCATTTGCATGAGAGAGAACCTCTGAGATTTATTCCAAATGGCCGGCCATACATTACCATCTCATTTCTTAGGGGCATGAGTTATCTGCAGAACAGTGAGCCGCGGAGGCCTCTTGACAATTAAAGCTGGGTTGAAAATGATCCTGGTACATCAGAGCTGAGGAGATAGAGGGGTATTTTGGGCAGTAAAAGGGACTTGGAGATAAAGTTTATGTGAGCAGCACTAGCTTTGGCATGTGTTAATGAAACAAGGCTTTGGGAGATATAAAAGACTCCTAATTATCACGCCTCTGCTGCTAGTGCAAGGCTAGCAGCTAAACTGTCCAACATAGACACAACAGTGTTAACTTGAACCTGCAGGTTTCACTCAACAGTAACAGAGGAGCTAAAACACCAAAGCACCAAAAGAGCATGCTACAAAACTGTGTTAAGTTTGTCTAATCTGAACATCAGCATTAAAATGCTACTATTTAAGTCTGAAATAAACTGTGCAAACTATACCACCAGGAAGGTCTGGACATTTGTTTTGTGTAGATATTTAAATAAGAATATTATTTTGACCTTGTTTTGTAGAGGCAGACTCAGGGTCTTCCGTTTGCTGTGTTATAAATGATTTGATTCAGTGCATCTTTGATAAAGGTCACACAACGAGACACAGCCTTGAATCTGATTGAAAGCTGAAATCATTTTTCTTTCTATGTGCTGAATGATGAACAGAAAGGGAAGTTATTGCAATGGATTTCCATTTAAACATTGAACAATAATAACAATTTAACAGACATTTCTACAAAATTAAGTAAAAATCAAATATGGAATCATAGTGAGGCAAATATTTGCTCCAGTGAGGTGCTACCACAACTTTCTAATAAATACTGTCTCTGCGGTGATCTGGTGCATTTTACTGATATCCATTGGCAGTAGTGCTCAATTTTGCAGATACCAGGACAAAAAGTACACGTATCACATGTTGCTGTCTAGTACCACCAGTATGCAGCTTGTGTTTATACCTTCTCTGCTACCTATAATATAAATAATAACATCACACTCACCTTGTAAACTTGGTCAGTGAAAAGTATTGGAGTATCTGAATTTGGTTTGCTCTTATTAGTTATTTACTGACATTTTTTATTTCCTCATATTTTCTGTATTAATTTTAGCACCATGACAATGTGCACACCATACGTCATGAATGAGCAGCGCTGTGCTCTCGTGCAATCTGCCTCCCTACATCTGTTAAACAAAACTACTACATTTTATTTAATGGAAAGCAACAGACTGGGGCTCCAATCAGCTGGAGACACAGCTCTGCAGGGAGACAGCCAACAGCCCCATAGTCAGACAATGTGTTCACAGCTTTCCCATTTCCATTATTAAACCTGCACCCTAATCCTGCTGCTCTTTTAATCTCCTAATTCTCCAGCATTTCTCTTTGCATACACTTCCAGTCTGCCATTTGCAATCAAGCATTTCCATACAAATACAATGGAAGCTCAGGGAATATTGCACTCATTTCAATTGGGTCACTTTGCCTGCTTTTAAATACTTATATATGCTTTAAATACTTCTATATAATTGTGTCTACTACTTGTTAATGCATGCAGCGTCCTCTAACCCTGAGTATGATTAATGGTATATGTAAGAGGATATACAGCTATGGCAGAGAACAGGAAGCAGGCATGGGTAGATAAGCAGTAGTAGAAACTTGATTTGATTAGCCAGACTCCCATGAAAACACAGAGAAGTCATGCACATAGCGGCAGATGGCCCATAGTCCAGTGTGTGAGCCAAGTGCTGGCCCACGTAGCTCCTCAGTGGAAAATCTGACATGGCCTGTTTGGATGCTTGTAGCAGTTCAGCTGATTGGAGCGTGATTGGAAAAGCCTCCCTGTGTCTGCTTTGTAACACACCAAATATAGTAACAAATATAGAGCCGTACAAGCTTTACAAGAGGAAGTTACAAGATATTTTGCAAGAATGAACAATCTGTGGAGAGGGAGCCCATGTGATGAAGCGTCAACTATTAATGATGTTTTTAAGTATTTTCTGATGTACACTGACAGTCAATGAAAACTTTGAGATCATACTTTTTAACATAGGTTTTATTTTAAAGCCCTAAAATGTTTTTGTTTCATATGAATCATTTTTTGAGGTTGCTGACATGCCTAAACTAGAATTTTAAGTGTAACGAATAAGTTAAACACAGTAAACTTAACCAAAGAAAATGGCATCTAACAAATACAAAGTCACAACAGTCAGTAGTGGGTATGTGCTCCATTCACATTGATGCAGGCTCCATCCTTCGGCACATACAGGTTTCTGATTGTGGGTTGCATGATGACTTTCACTGGGCCATTTTTGGACCTTTATAAAGGCTCCAAAACCAATCCTCAAATTGTTAGTGTTGCATTGAGTATTGCACCATGGGTGTTTGGGCCACATTTGAAAAGAACCCATCCCGTGTGCAATGAACCTTGACAACATGACAACACAACATTTTCTGAACTACCCAAACACTAAGACATCAACAAATCCACAAGGAACATTTAAAACCCGCGTACAAATAGAAATACTCATACACTCCTACCTGAAAGTTTCTATTGACTGTCAGTATAATTGTCTTGGCACATTAAGTGGTATGCTTGATATTAGAATTCTATAAACAAAAGATCTGTGCTTTAGTGGATCAAGAAATGAATATTGTATCAGGTGCCCTTCAAGACTGATATGCTTTTTTGCTACTCGGTCATGCTCAGTGTTTGGTAAAGATTTGGTGGTTCAGTGTGACTGTATGATGCAAAATGTGATTAACTATTCAACATATTAGTCTTGGTAGAGGAATAATCCTGGTTTTGCATTGGTTTGCTTTGGAGCTGAAGAGGAGCTAATAAGTGGAGTGAGATGATCGGACATGGAAGGATGCAGACTGGGACCAAACCTGGACAAATGGAAACATTCAGATGATACAGGCAGTGTATGCATATCAGAGTCATGGGCTAAATGACAAGGTCCCCAAAGGAAAAAACACAAGAAAAGAGAGAAAGCTGGTTGCTGTACTTGATACATGAGCAGAAGCAAGGGGTAATATTATAAATGGTTCCCCATGTTACATTGTAAAACTAAAAATATGTCATCTTGCATGGCAGTGAGTGGCCTTGCTGCCACCTTTCCCTCCAGGCCATCTGCTGTCAATACACAAGAAGAGGCCGATGAACAGGGTCTGACAGGACCTGAATCCACCACATCACACGAGTCACAGGGACTGGAATATGCACAAGTCAGGAGGCACAAAACTGAGCTGTGAGAATGATAGATTCATGAAATTAAAGATAAGTGATAATAAATGTTTTTGAATAGTTAGAAGAATAGAATTTATGTAAGCAGGAATCAGTTACATTGAAGAATCATGTTTTTAAACTTTAAAACCCCTATGAAATGTAGGCCTGTGTGCGTTATACATTTTTTTTCTTTAAAATATAAAAAAAGAAAAATCTAATTAATTTTAAAAGCTTTGCAGTGGTTTGTTGTGACAGTAAAGCAACACACAGCTGACTTAATCTGACCTCAAAGACAGCTCATACATTATGTCTGTGCTGGGGCGAGACCAATTTTGTCTTGGGGTCCAGTCCTCTTAAGACTCTGCAGATTATCAAAATGAGCAACAAATGTAAAACAGCTATTATATATAAAAAAACAAAAAACTAATGGAAACCAGAGACCATGTGATTTTCTGTGAACGAGACAAAAACATGAGCGTCAGTCTATATGAAACAGGGTCGTTAACTTTGCCTTATTCATTAGTCTGCAAATGTGTCTAAAGCAGGTATTAAGCAAAAAAAAGGGGCTTTATTCTGTTATAGAAAAGCTGCTATTATCTTTTAATCCTATTTAATATGGCTTCCCCTTTAATGACATTTTGAGGACATTGAAGAAAGTCAGTTACGACTGCCCTATTATATTCACCATCAAAAGTATTCATGAAAAACAGAAAGACTTTTGCAGAAAGACTCACAAACATCATCCACCTGTATCATCGAGCAACATTATCTGTAATTACATTCATGAAATATTAGTTATTCCGTTTTAACTTTGGAGGAGAAACAACGAGTAAACAAGAAAGCTGTGTACTTTTTCTATTGTAGTTAGAAGTTTCCCCATTGTACATGCATTTTTTATGTAGCCTCAGACCACTCGCCCCATATATTTCAGAGACAAACTAAAGTAAAAGTGCTAATAAAAACATTGTGAAGTTTATTGTTTGGAGAAAACCCTGCTGTGCAAGACTGACCTAAACAAATGTGTGAGCTTTGCTGTGTCTTTTATTCTTTTATTGCAGACTCTAATTCTAATCTATGTTTTTATTTTTTTATATACGAGTACGAAGGTGATTATTCAAACATACTTTGTTATTAACTTCTAATTGATAGAAAGTAATTATAATGTTTTCCTTGGGGGAACAACACAGACTAGACGCAATATAAAACCTTCTGAAAGCGTGATGCAAACAGAGCCGCATAATGTTATTAGGCTAAGGTAGACTTTATTGTTCCTCTGGAGACACTTGTCCTCTGTTGCCTTTGACCAATCCTTTAGTGTCACTGCTGCAGAAGAAGCAATGGCTGACAACAAGACCCATAGGTCTCCAAATATTCAGCTGTATGTTTGGTCAGCACTGTAACTGGAGGATTCATTGGGAACACTTAATAATAACTGCACTATAATAAGCATTAAAGCATAAAGAAAGACTTCATTCATTTATGGTTTATTAATGATTGAGGCATAGTAACTAAAAGAAGACATATTGTGCTTGTGCTTGCAATATAGTGTGAATCTTTGACACAATTAAGTTATAATGTGACATTTTAAATTGCAATATTCATCAATGAATCTGCTGACATCCACATTAGAAAACTGTGATGCTCAATAGGAGCTGTAAAGGTCATCCCAGCCCCTCCAATGGATACCTGCACCACACTGTCGAATTCTTTGTGTATAAAAAATGAAGAAAGCAGAATTGGAGAATGAAGTTAAGAAAATTGAGTCTGGAAAGTGACAGTAAATAAAAAATGAGTGATAAAAGATTACTCAAACACGCACAAATTACTCCAAACAACAACCTTCGGTGAATAAATAGTGTGGGGAATCAACTATAACATGGTTAAGAGCTCTAAAAAGGTATTGGTATTATGAGGTGGTACTGATTAGTCAAGGCAAGTTTAATAAAAAGTCAAAATAAATAGCCACATTCACATCACCTGTAAAAGTGCATGATTCCAGATTGTTCTATGTTGAGGTTTGTGAATGCCCTGTTACACAGAGGCGGAGGAGGGAGGCTGCAGGGTTTTGACGAGCAGGAGGGGGGGCGGGGGACAGTTAGACGTCCTGCTGGTTCCCCCATCCTCCACCCTGAGCTCTGAGCTGCTGTGGATCTGGTTACTGCTGAGGAGGCTCCACAGGCAACGCAGACCCGGCATCATCCTGAACCTCACACAGAGAGAGCGGCAAATAAACACTGCCGCAGACGCCTGACCTCTCTCCATAAGATGAACCATAAATGTTGAACTTCCACTCTCTTTAAATGTGACTGGGTGACCGTGACTGTACCTTCAAATATATGCCATATTTTTGACATTTTTGTTTGAAGATATAAGGACATTGTAGTGTTTTGAATTTGAGGACTTGAGGATTTCTTTCCCTCCATATAACCCTCAGCCTTCATTCACTCCATCTAGTGTTTGTTAACAGAGCACTTCCATTCTAATATTTAGTCTGTTCTGTCTACTGTTTTTTTCAATGAGAGTTACAAACATCACTAACTATAAAGAAATCAGGGCTGTTTTGATGACTGAAAACCTTGACCCGATATGAGTATTAAACCAGAGCTTAAAAAAAAACACAACTAAGTTTAGCACTTTTTTTATAGTTTATAAATGTAATAAT
>KN497061.1:1268-15782 GCA_000787155.1 Scartelaos histophorus | reverse complement strand
TTTTCATAAAATTACAGTCAGAAAAAGGAAAAGTGAGTCTGTGTACACTGGTGTATAAATGTGTGTGACTGGGTGAGTGCTTCCTTGATGTAAAGCGCTTTGAGCCTTGAAGGTGGAAAAGTGCTATAGAAAAATATGACCATTTACTAAGGAGTCATAATCAATAATTTATTCAACCGACTGTGGCTCAAATCTCATTGTAATGTAGACAAATAACAAAAAAAATCCCCACTAGTGCTTTCATATATTGAATGATAAGTGGATATAGTAATCTTCGCGACAGTACTTTAGTAGTTCATTACCACAGATGTTGCTTAATATGCAGGTTGTAAAGTGTTTTAATTTCATTTATCTAACGTCTTCCATGTTGGCAGCTTCCTTTGGACCCACCTTAAACAGTTTTGTCCATATTGTGATGTACTCGTACTACGGCCTGTCGTCAATACCAGCCATGCGCCCGTATCTCTGGTGGAAGAAATACCTCACGCAACTGCAGCTTGTAAGTTTTTTGTGGAGGTTTTTTCCATCCAATTTTAACCCCTCAATTTTAACAACACAATATAACACGAAAACTACACAAATACTACTGTCAGTTAATGCAATTTTTGATGTAATATAACTGAGACATAATTTAGTTTTACACATTGATTGCTAAAGGATTTTAGGACTGCAAATCATTTTAGTGTTTTGTCCAATGCATTCAGGTTTATCCATCTATTTTTTTCCATTGTAAGAGTGAAATGATGTTTTCTCCATCCATTAAAGATATTTTGAGCTGTAGATCGATATTGTTCTATACATGCCTCGGTCACCTTCTCATGCTGTGTGCTCATGTTTCCTGCACAGATCCAGTTCTTCCTCACTGTGGCCCAGACCTCATGTGCAGTTATCTGGCCCTGTGGTTTCCCTTTAGGATGGGCCTATTTTAATATCTGCTACATGTTTACACTAATTATATTTTTCACCAACTTTTACTTTCAGGTAAGTAGAAAAAAATAAGGACTGTCACCATAGCAATTAATAATTAAAAAAATGTTTCACTGTGAAAATGTCAAAAATATATACATAATGTACATATAATAGGAAGCTGCAAAAATATGAATAGATTTAAACTATAAATCTATCAACAAAGCATTTCCACACGAGTACAGACACTGTGTGAGCAGACAAACCCTAGAGCAGCGTATATAGGCCATATATCCTGTGTACTGTTGGTGTAGCTTTTTTTTTTTAAACCGTTTTAACTATAGTTTTTGAAATTTTGTTAAGTTTGATGATTTGGTTCAAACATGTATCCAAACGGAGGCACACTGGGGCAGAGCAGTTGGAACATTTCTCCTAAGTTCACACCATTCTCTAAACACTTGACACACCTCTCACATTTTTCAACGACAGCAAACAGCAAATATTTGTATTCACAACGGTGAAATTTACACTGTGTAAAGTTTACACTTTTTTTCTCTTCTATTTGTTTTTAGACATATAAAAAACGTATTGTTTCCTCCAAGGAGCACCAAAATGGCTCTGGTGCAACAAAAGGACATACAAATGGGACTGAGAACTACGCTCACAAGAAACTCAGGGTGGATTGATGTTTTGGAAAGTCTTTTACAACATGTATGAAGTATTGCTATAAAATGTATGCATTCTATTTTTGCTATTTAAAGTCAGTAGCTTAGCCTAAACATTTATAGTACTTTGCACAAAGCCACAAAGGTAGCAATGCACAATCAAATACTCTTGTCTTATATACCAGAATTTACCTCCAAGTTATGATTCATTGCCAGAATAAGGAAATACTGTTTGTAAAAACAGCATAAGATTAGACCAGTTAGTGTGTTGCTAGGTTGTGTTTACACCAAACATAATAATGTATCCAGGGGAAAAGTTTGGTGATGGACGTTATCTCACTCCACTCTGCACTGTTGTGTAATGTTTAAATTGGCCAAGTGTTGAAATATAATGCAATAATATAAAACATATCCAATGAAAAAGCAATAAACCACTAAAGAATTCTCTAAAGAGGTTTTAATTGCAGTGTAAATGTTGGTGCAGCAAAACTTAAAAAAATAAAATAAATAAAATTTCTCTCTATAGATCTCTAATGATGAACATAAACTGCAGCTATTCTTTTAGTTAGCTAATTCAAGTAGACATGAGATATGCATCTAGTAATAACTGTCATTATGTAACAACCAATCAAGTGAAGAACATCATGTTTGCCGATGTTCGCTGTTATATATGTAAGGATTAAATCTAGAGCCTAGAACACCACAACGCCGTTGTTGTAGCTGTTTAATCCACTTATATCATGGTCCCACAAACTGAAAAGTTTACTTTTTAAATCAGACCTTTTCTGTCCGTTCAAAACTTTAGTTATTTCTGTTTTAGTTGAAGCTGGTCCCTCTTATTGTTTACTTGCTGTTATAGTGACGCTCACAGTGCAGTGATACAGAGCAGTGATCAATTGTTGCAAAACAATCAAAATAATGCAGGGCACTTAGTTTTCTCACTGACCTACAAATAATTGCATATTGTACTTTTTTTTCAACATAGTCAGGGATATTTTTTCATTTTAGACAATTTATTGAAAATGTATTTTGTTAGATCACATGATTCAGACATGTATCTGAACAGCAGCACAGGAGTTGGAACATTTCTCAGCCTCTTTGTCAGAACACAGCTCTCATTCACAAACACACATCAGTGAATTAAATTTGTGTTTTTCAACAGGACTGTCCTCATATGGTAAAAGACACTGGCGTAAACTCTGTTTTAATAAAGACATTTAAAAATAACAAAAAGCAAATATCTATGAGCCCCAAAATCTAACGACAAAGGATTTCACAAAGCAGACATCCTACAGTATATCCTGTGTGTTGTTGGTGTAAATGTCTTTGTTTTACCGGAACATATAGATAACGTGTAGCAAATATCGTGTAGCTAATCTGACAAACCCAAAATGCAAATGTGTGAACGCCAGTGTCAGACTGCACTAAACCAGTGATTCTCTGAGGTCCCTTGAGCTAGACTAAAACTTCTGGGCTGCACTGTTGAATGACTGAAAGAGCACAGAAAAACAGACCACAGTTTGAGAGTGAAATTTTAGAGAATGATTTATTAGTTTTGAATGTGAAACTGCTTTTTAATGATGAGATTTTGTTTAGGAAAACCATAATCCTGTTTGAGATTCTGTATGTGCTGTTTTGCAAATGTCAATTTTCAACAGAAAAGTGTGTCAAAGCAACTGAAAAAAAAACCCTATATCATTAATTTTTGGCCACGGTTTAGAGATGAAAATGTAAGAATGAGTTAATTAAGTTATGTTAAAAAATCTATTCTAGTTCTATAGATAATTACAGACAAGTACTGTTTGTATTTTTCAAACAAAGCCATAGTTACCATTTCCAATATAGATCATATTTATTTATTGCTTTAGGCTTTTTCTAGTCTAGTCACAAAGAAACAACAGTAATGATACATGTAGTGTCATGTATATTTACCTTTTAAGTTGAAACAGACTAAATATTATATTTACTGTTATTCTGTTTATAATACTATAAACAGAATAAAAACTATATTTTCTGACATTAGCTGCTGCCTGGTTGTGTGTTTTTTTCATGGATAAAAACATGATATTTTCTGTGCAGTGTTTTAAAACAGTTGACAGGCTGTGAACTGATAGTAGGTAAATAGGCATCGGTGAGGAAAAGGTAAAAAAGGCCAGAAGCCTGGATCTGTTCACCACTGTTTATTAGATGTATGCACCAGTAAAGACAGAGATATCTTAAACATTCATTAATAAGATTCAAGAAATGCTAATTATTTTAGCTTTGATTGCGTAATATTTTCTGAAATCAGAAAAATAGGTTGTTTCTATAACATAAATCTCGACATATAACCTGCCAGTGTATTCCACACTGCAATATTGAGAAGAACACAAGTGGTGAATGAACTTTGATGTAATCATTGGTGAAAGCGTGAGCTTAGAGTGGCTGGTTTGAGAAAGCTGTGTAACTCTTCACTCGAGCAAAGAAAAAAGGTGTATACATCTGGTCCAAGTCAAATGCTGTCACAACGGTTTCCCCTGTCACTCTGAAAGTTTAACATTAACATTATAATTATTATATTATTATTAACATGGAAATGTATAGATTATTATTTATAGACCTCTTTCTCATGTACCTGTATTTGATGTGGCAGGAGTGGTGGACCCACACCAGTTTATTTGAACACTGGCGCCCCCCAGAAGACAGCTGCAATCCTACATGGAAGCTGTGCTCTGCATCTGGCAAGGGATTTCGCCTGGGGAACCGATTTCTAGTAAACTCATTCATCTTCTAAAAGAGAATACAGTTTAGAAGTTAACTGTTTTACTACTGCAATTTTTTTATGGACACTTACCTCATCTTTTTTCTTGGCAAGAACTGCAAATACTTTGGTTTGATTGTCTGTCTCCTGCGATAGACGGTAATGGCCGAGCAAAATAGCATCCAATCTGGAAAATTAAATTAAATTAAATAAAAGCTGGAATTTTTTGCAATAATGCTAATGCATTATGATCTTTAAATATCTACCTTGTGTTCTTGGTTTTAAGGTGAGGAACAATAGTGAGTGGGTCCTCAGGGGTGGTCATCATTATGACATACCCATCAGGGAAGAATCGCAAATACCTGTACCACAAGCATTTATTTAAAATGTAAACTAAATTGAATAAGATTCATATAAAGGACTTACCGGTAGTATTCAACTTGTTGCCAAGGCCTGTAAAACCCATCCAGTGACTCCTCTCCTTGACGAATATATGATGTTTTGCTGATATAGATTCCTAAAGAAGAATGAAAAAGTGTTTGGGAAAAGCGTTTCCATATTTTGTAATGATTTAAACCTTCTGTGAATCTTTTAAGAGGTCTAACCATCATAACGAACACGTGGCTTCTGTAGAAACATCTCTCTCCATGAGGTGTATTGTTTGGAGAGTTTTGTCTTTCCCCAGACTTTCAAACAAGCAGACCGCCAGATCTCTGGGTCCCTAGAAAATCAAAACAGAATTAGAAATGATAATTCTGAATTCTACACTTGTTAAGCTGCATGTCAAACCTTGCACAAATGTAAAATCCACGACAAACCAAAGACAGCTGCTCCAGAGCTCGCATGTCCAGTTCACTGGACACCACCCAACGAAATATGTACATCACAATTTCTCTTGGTAAGACTGCAGAGAAAACAAGATCTCTTTCAGAATTCAATTCAAGTTTATTTATATAGCACTTTAAAAACTATCTCAGCAAACCAAAGTTCACACAAAAGTTAACAAAAACAGAAGAAACAGCTATACATACATATACAGCTAATATAAAAACTACAATAAAACACTAAGATAACCTGACTAGTTAGTACTAAAAGCCGGGGAGAAGTCTTAGTCTTAAACTGCATTACAGACTGAGAAGATCTGACAGGAAGAGAAAGGCTGTTCCACAATCTGGATGCTGCCACAGAAAAGGCTCTGTCACCTCTCGTCTTGAGCCTAGTTTTGGGCACAACCAACAGCAGCAGGTAAGCTGATCTCAGGGCTCTGGGCGGAATATATGGCTGCAGTAATTCCCTTAAATAGAGCCACTGAGTGTAAATATTTGAAGACAATAATATACACAGAAAATAAGACAAGGAGCCAGTTCAGGTCACACAGCACAGGTGCGATGTGCTCTCGTCTCTTAGTATTTGTGCTGAAAGGGCTGCAGGGACCCTGGTCCAGCCCTACATACAAAGAACTGCAATAGTCTAAGCGCGATGTTACAAATGCTCTTTCAAAATCCACCTGTGGGAGGGTAGGGTAGGTTTAGTTTAGTAAGAAGCTTCAGCTGAAAGAAGCTGGACTTTATGACAGAACTAATGTGCTTGTCCAGTTTGAACATAGAGTCCACCATCACTCCAAGATTCCGCACTGCAGGGAGACAATAAGAGGACAGAGGACCAATCACACTGTCATGTCTAAGCAGTGGGTTACTTTGCCCTAACACCACAATCTCAGTTTTATTTTGATTTAAATTCAGGAAGTTTGTGCTCAGCCAAGAATGAGTATATATGATTTCTGGCATTGCACCACTATACAGACAGCATACCTGATATGTGAGTCTGAGCCATGTCCACCTCAGGTGTGCAGAACTTTGGATAGGAGCTTTCCAGTGTGAGCTGCTGCTCAAAATATGAGAGCAAGTCCTCAATGTCACTGTCAGCATCACTCTCCTCCATCCTGCAACCAACCAAACACTCATGGTCAGACAAAATGTACTTGTCTGACAATTTGCTGGCTACAAATGGCAATTTCCATTTAACAAAAAGAGGTTTGAGTTGTGAAAGACAAAACAATCTAATAGACTAACATCTTATCTGCATCAGTAGGCCGGCTGTAGTTGATTTTAGACTCAATGTCAGGCACAAGCTGCAGCGCCATTCGATAGTATTTGATGGCTGAAACATAAATGAAAGGCTTCACATGTGTTTTTCTGTGTTTTTCAAATACTGGCAGCTGGTTATTAGATTGTTTGTACCTTCATAGACTGCTCCAATCTGCTCCTCATGAACGGCTCTTAAGAACAGCTCTGTGGCCTGAAAGCATGGGGCCCCATTGAGGTCAAAACTTTTACAGACAATTGAGCCTGCATTCCCAAACAAGACTTGCCAGAATCGGAAGGACAACTCTTAATGCTCACCTTTTCCTCCAGAGCCATTTCTTGTGTCTTTTTCTGCCCCTTACTTTGCAGGTGTTTACCCCTCGCTTCAGAGCTTGGTTTAAGTTCAGACATCCACTGGACTCTGAATGCATTAAGCTCTCCCTGAACAAAACAATAAATACCATAATCAATACAGCATAACACAATTAGAGAACAAGGCTTACCAGTGATACCAGTGTGTGTATGACATCTATATTAAGGTAAATTATACGAATACTGAATGATAAAAGTCTTACCTGAAGATCTGGGTCTTCTGAACCCTCATCTTCATCCTCCACCGTACCTCCAAAATCTGCCTCATCTTCAGCCTTTCACAGAAAAAGTCATATCTCTGATTAATCTTCCCAGATGAATTAAGTAAGCATTTATTTTTACACAGGATTTAAGAAGCTTACAAGGCCCTGGTCCAGACTTTCGTATAATCTACCTCGATGCTCGCAAGCCATGACGGATACTGTAAATGGCATATTGCTGAATGTGACCACTCCTCAAAAGTACAGCCTGAGGACGCGAAGTAGGGCAAACAGTGGTGGGACTAGATGCTTTAGTGTAAAACAGGGCCCACAGGTATTTATCATGCCTCGGGGGTATCGTAACTCAGGACTAGTCGAGCCACTTCAGCTATGTGCAGTAAGACATAATCACACAGTTGAATATTCAGATTCTAATCAATTGCATTCCCATGGAGTACGCTATTTGATTATTGAGTGGAGCCAATGGGGCATGCGTTCTTATATTGATAAACGAATAAACATGAAGTAGGAAACAGCGACAGAGCAGCCATAAGAGCAGCTATCTTTAGAAGACAGGTGACGTAGGCTAACGCAGCACATCAGCTAACTAGCCAGTAAGCCTGATAGCTTGTTCTGGGTCAGTAAAAAAACAGAGTAACCCACCATGACAGCTTGGCCAGTAGTTTTTTAGTTTGCAATTCCCGGTCGAAACGTTGCGTTTACAGTTCACGGTCGGAGAAACGCACAACGCAGCTAACATATTTACGAGCTCGAAGGAACGCAGCCATTTCGCTGAGCAGCCACGAGCCTCTGAAACGGGAAGTGAACCTGGAGCTTACGAAAGATAAACAAACAGGAACAGCTGCCAACAGAACCGCACGACTATTACACGACTTACACTGTTATATAATGACGAAAAAATGATACTTGATACTTTTACTTAAGAAGATGTTTATAGAACTATGATCATGCAGCATCAAGTTCCTCAGAGCAGGGCGATTTGGCGAAGACCCCAGCACTAAAAAAAACAACAACAACTAAAACAATTAGCAAGAATTACTTTTGCTCCATGGATCTATTAAAATAACTAACCACACACGGGAAATTATGAAAGATTTTGAACATGAGGACCGCTCATGTGAATGATAGCCCAGTTTTAAAATTACAATTGTGTTTTACATTACATTTCTTTATATGGCAAGAGATTAGGACGAAGCAAAAAAAAAAAACAAAAAAAAACCAAACACATTTTGAGGTTTTAATGGACAAATCCGCACAGAAATGTCCAGTCCACAACAGTTTTTCCACTTCCTCTACAGATATATTACACATTTCATCATATATTTTTTTAAGCCCAAATACTATACTTCTGAACAGAGAAGCAAAGTAGATTTGTACGTTGAAAATTAAAAATTGGTGCTTATTTTTTGTTATAATGCCATAAAACCATAATAATTTAGTTCGGCTCGTCAGTTAATCATTGTAAATATATTATGTTAGCTTCATTTTGCCTCCATTCCAGAATTTTGAACATGCCGATAAATAAGATTTTATTTATTATTTTATTTTAATTTGTTTATTTTATTTATGTGTTTATTTTAATTTTTATGCTTGTGAAAGACGAGCTTGTTGCTGGCTGTGATTTTGTTGGCAGAATGAGCGCCACTGGATGGGAGCGGAACAAAGCATCGCGAGATTTCCGTATTGGTTGAACAGAGTCTGTAGTGTACACAGTAAATCTCCCTGTACTGAGCTGGAGCAATTAGTTAATAGAATGTGACCCCCTGGTTATGTTCTCCCGTGGATATGACACGCGTGGGGTGAGCATTCGCTGTTTATATGATTTTATTTGTGTATAAGGTGTCGAGAGACCTACTGCGCCTGTTCAACTGTGTAAGCCGTGTATTGTTTTGTAGCTGCTGGGCCAAACGACACACTGAGATTTTTTTTGCACAATATCGTAACGGAAGATGCATGCGTTCACAAATAGGCCAGAAGATTTACAAATGAACGCTATTTCTGTTATTCCCATTCATTACAGTAGTAATTAATTAAGCGGTATTTAACCACAAGAGTGTCTATTTAGTGTCTCCCTGCCAGTATTAACACATAGCTGGCCGACTAATATTGATAGCTTGGGGTATGCTAGCACTTGGGAAGCAGTTTTGATATATTGGGTATCAGGTTTCTGATATGTTTATTATGTATTTTTCAGGTAGTAAGAAACAGGCCAATGGGTCCTACAGCTCTGCCTGAAGTGTTCTGTTGTTGCCACAGGAAAATCTGGCTGCATTCAGCAACAGGAGCACAGCACTTCTCAATTTTACATCCAGCTGATGGTGATATGGAAAACCACTTACAATGAACCAATACAGTAACATCAGACAGCTTGGAGATGGCACCTATGGCTCGGTCATCCTCGGCCGTAGTCTGGAATCTGGGGAACTTGTAGCCATTAAAAAGTGAGTCTATGAGAACAGAGCAACAAAATTGGGTTTCAGAGTTATGGAAATCTTGCACTGTGGCCACAGTTCAGCAAAGTCCTTTAAATGATCACATGTAAACCCATTTATATTTAATGAAACCCATGAGTAGAAGCACACATCAGTTGGCAAACTACCTCAAATTGTAGAAAAAAATTGGAAGAGCAAAAAGTGTTAAGATGAATACAAACTGCACATAATACCTAGTACTCCCACAAACACTATATTTCTTTGTGATAAAAATCTCACTTTTTGTAATTTGTGTGGTATCGATAACATTCTCTAAATAAAAAAATGTCCAATATGACTGTGCAGGACAACCAAAAGAAGGACACATGCTCAAACACCATATTCAAATTGTGTACACCAATATTCCATGTGGTTGTTTATTTTACTTTTATTTCTTTTAGGATGAAAAGAAAGTTTTACTCTTGGGAAGAATGCATGAACCTTAGAGAGGTCAAGGTAAATTACTTATTAGAACTATATTATTTCCAACTATATTATTCCAATTAAAATCACATTTAAATTTCTAAATTCTGCCATGTCCATTAGTCTCTGTAATTTTCTTCATATATTAAAATTTTGGTCTAAATTTCCTCACAGCGTAAAGTCACACAGCTGAGTCACTAAAAGTAGAAGGTGATTTTTCTGTCCTGTTGGCTCCCTGACCCAGGCACCCGTTTTCCATTAGATACTGCAGATTAATTGAAGTGGCCACTTATAGCCCAGCAAATTTTAGACCGCGAACAAGCATGTAATAAAGGCTTTGTCAATGTATTTTTTCAGCAACTTCTCATATTTGGCATGAAAATACAGTACTATGCCACTGCATGAGAAATATATATCTAACCAATCAACAAGTCTACAAGTGCATTCCCTCATAAAATCTATGTAGTTCCCTTGGTAATTTGTGCATAGATGAATATTTTGAAGCTTTTATTAAATAGTCTAGACCTGCTTCTGAATCCCCAGCAGAGACCCATGTGTTTTCTCTTCCAGCATGATTACTTTGCCTATGATTAAATGTTACTACTACTTTATTATACACCTGCTAATTGTATCTGCTTGTTTCCAGTCCTTGAAGAAACTTAACCATGCAAATGTAATCAAACTTAAGGAGGTAATCCGGGAAAATGACCACCTGTACTTTATATTTGAGTACATGAAGGAGAATTTATATCAGCTGATGAAAGACAGGTCCATATGAACTTCCAAAGTGCATCATTCACATTCAGTTTTATTTGTACACTGATTTTTTTTACTGGGACTTTTGCAGGACTCGGCTGTTTCCTGAGTCTGCTGTAAGAAATATAATGTTTCAGATACTACAGGGTCTTGCATTCATCCATAAACATGGTTAGTATAGAATATGATGTAACGTCTGCCATTGATTTATTTGTGAGTATTTATTTCATACATGTTTTACTTGTCTTTCAGGGTTTTTCCACAGAGACATGAAACCTGAGAATCTTCTGTGTATGGGCCCTGAGTTGGTTAAAATTGCCGACTTTGGTCTCGCGCGGGAGATTCGTTCTCGTCCCCCATACACTGATTATGTATCAACAAGATGGTAAGTTATTATCAGATGAGACGATTTTGACGCATTCACAAATTAAATGTCTGTTCTGTCCCCTTTGAATAGGTACAGGGCTCCTGAAGTGCTTCTCAGATCAACATCTTACAGCTCGCCTATTGACCAGTGGGCAGTGGGTTGCATTATGGCTGAGCTGTATACCCTTCGACCTCTTTTTCCTGGTTCCAGCGAAGTAGACACAATTTTTAAGATTTGTCAAGTTCTGGGTACACCGAAGAAGGTGTGTGTTTTAGCATAGATAGTTAGTAAAGTAAATTTCTGTTATGTGCTGGTCCTGTTCATTTAAATCTCTCTCTTTGTGTGTTCTTTTCCTTAGAATGACTGGCCCGAGGGGTATCTTCTAGCAAATGCCATGAATTTCCGTTGGCCACAGTGTGTTCCAAGCAGTTTGAAAACACTCATTCCCAATGCCAGTCCAGAGGCTATCCATTTAATGTCAGACTTACTCCAGTGGGACCCTAAGAAGAGACCGGCCTCAGCACAGGTCTTCACTCATTTATGTAGGGACGAAGGCATTATGCAAAGGAAAGATATGTGGTAACAGATGTTGTCTGTACTCTAGGCTCTCAGGTATTCCTATTTCCATGTGGGCCAGGCTTTGGGCACTCCTCAACAAATCCTAGAGCAGGGTAGACCGCAGCCGAACCTTGTGCCAATGGAGACCCCATTACAGGCTCACACAGTGATGCAGCAGCCCCTGCTCCTCAAGCCTGTGCCCCCCTCACAGCCCCCTCCAAACCAGCACTGCTCCTCCAGACCCCTGCAGCAGGTCCAGCCCTCCCCTGTGTCCGCCGCTGCTCAGGCTGCCATTTACCAACGGCACACAGATCTGCTCCGTGAGCAATCTAAGCACATCCTGAACACAGAGGCAACACAGGGCACAGCACAAAGTCGCCTCCCCTTCATTTTGGACAAAGGACCTCAGACCAAGGTGTGACTCAAACATCATTATAATCAGACATCTAACTTGTGTAGATGGACCTGCATTATTTATCTGTTTTTGTACAGCCAAGGGAGCAAACAGAGAACACAAATATACCAAATTACCATCTGAAACCCAAGGGAGGCCGTCGCCGGTGGGGCCACGGCACAGGACAGCATAAAGGGGATGAGTGGGAGGACTCTGAAGACATTGACTTGTCTTTAAGTGTTCTTGGAAAATCTAACTTCTCCACAGAAAAGGCTAGACATGGAGATAGTGCCCTCCCCAGGTGATGCTTTAAAACATTTAAGATTTCAGTTTCATGAATGTATTATTGTAACATTTTTTAAATAGATACAGCAACGCTCTGGATTATAGTCGTCCTAAAGTGCATGATGATGGTCCTTTGAATTTAAACAAAACCGCAAACTACCAGGAGCCTTCAAGAACTGCCTCTGCCAAACAGCATTACCTGAGACAGTCAAGATATTTACCTGGTAAATAATTCAGAACATAATGGTTGTCTATTACAGTGCTATTGGATTCTAAGACTCTATGTTGATTTTTTTAGGAATTGCTGCGAAAAAGAATGTGTCTCTAAATGCAAGTAAAGACTTCAGTAATAGCCATCTTTGGGGAAACAGCACCATCCCATTTGGTGGCACTTTACCCAGCCGAGGTGCTCATGGTAAGACCCCACTTTTACTTTTACTCATGAAGTTTTCATCATTTCATAATGAGTTTGTTGTGACTGTGACAATGAATATTTATTATTAATTAATTATTTAATTAATTAGTTAGTCAAACAGCAGTTTTTGAAGATCTAGACCACCAAGTGCTAAAATAGAATGACTAAAAAATGAAATGTGCTCTTTATTTGTATTTATTGAAAACCAATTAGCATGTAATTAGGCCATCTTTGATCCTTGTTTGCTCTATGGTTGATTGGTAACAGTTGTGGAATTACCTCTGCTTATATGTCACATCAGCTGCCATGTTCCACAAGGAAGCAAAATAATATTAATTGTATATTCACCAACATTGTCTAAAGAAAACTTGTAAAGATTTTTTGTAAAATCTTCATTTTAATGTAACTTAAAATGTACTTAAAATGTATGAGTAGCTTAACATGCTGTGTGTACTTTTACTTGTCTACATTTTTAATTATATACATCTCTTTTAGGTACGAATACAATACCAGGAGGATATTTGCCATCTTTTTACAAAAAAGACATTGCTTCTCCTGGTCAAAGAGGGCCTCAGGTTTCATCAGTAGAATCAACAGCATCAAGTCAGTATTTTGCAAGAGCATTGAATAATTTTTGGTGTTTCAACTGTAATTACACATTGTCTGTCATTTGTTGTAGATTATGCAACTTGGCGGTCTGGGCGCAGTCATTTGAGCAGTAACATCTCATTGCCCACCAAGAGCACAGTGGGTACGCTGCCTCGTGCACCAGTCCAGTCTGTCCATGGACGCACGGACTGGTCTGCCAAATATGGACACCGCTAGTTGCCTCTTTGGGGCTCTGAACTTTGCTCCTCACGTGGTTATGGCACTACTGAAGATCGCCTTTACCCCGAAAGAGTAGGTTTAGTGGTTTTGTGTACATACATCTTAGCACAGCAATAAATCTGTTTCACTGTATGTACCGTGAATGTTGTGAGTTATAATATAAAGGAAAATTTTGTGTATGACAAAATGCAACCAGCCAAAAACTTGAACCTAATTGCTCTTCAAGTGTTTTTTTCCTTTCTACTAAAATGTAAAATAAGTATTGTCTCTGGTTAAATTTGTGTGTTTTATTAGTATCATAATGCAGTGCAAAAAGCGACTCAAGGTTTTGTGCGGCAAAGTCGCAAAAATTTCGCAGTTTTTTCAGTTTAGAAATGTTTACAAATTTCACCCATTTGCACTTATTTCAGTGAAATTTGAATTTGTTGTTAAACTCCCTGCCCTAAAGCCACTTAATGTGAGAAAATGGCTTTTAGCATTAGCGCCTCCTACAGACTGAAACAAAATATAATATGGGGAAAAGAAAATTCTTTTTGGAAAATTTGCACAAAATTAAATTTGGCATCCTGATTAAAAGTCAGTGAAAACCCATGCCATTTTTACATCTGTAGCAATGCCAAAAAAACATTTTATTACAGTATAACAGTTTTTTATTCTTTTTACAAACTCCTTGGGTGTTTGGCAGAATAATCTCAAATTTGGAGGAATCTGGAGGATTGGGGCATCAAAAGTTATCAAAAATGTTTGTACATGTTTATAGTGCCCCCATTTGTGTAGCAAACTTGACAGTGGGTGTAATATAAAGAGGGGGAATGAGGACTCCCATGTGTGACTGAGCACTGTTGTAAGGGTGAGCAAGGTTCAGTCATTGTATTACAATTATTTCTGAATGTTGCACCAAACTATAAAACAATATGCATTTTATCATGAAGAAAACATAACTGTGAGATGTTTTGGCTGCAATTCTGTTACTGTAAAATATTGTTTTTATAATGATTTTTTTTTGTTTTTTAATAACTAGTCTTGCTA
>JACN01033483.1:0-14677 GCA_000787155.1 Scartelaos histophorus | reverse complement strand
CAGAGACACTGAACTCGAATAAGACAATCATAATTACTCACTACACCGTAAAAACTTCATCTCCCGAATCAGCTTTACTGCAAATCCAAGGCACTGCACTGAAATCCAGCTGCCACTTTTGATGTGCGCACCGAGCCCCGCCCCCTCTCACTCCCGTTTCTAAGTTATTGTAAGTTATTTGTCGCCTGGTTTGCTTTGTATAGCCCATTATAGTCCAACATTCGCTCCCTCGAACTCACCTTCCCTCTTCTCACTGGATTTTTGAGACCATTCTGGGTTTTTGCGCCCAAACTGACCAAACACCTCTTTTTAGACTGCACTAAGGAAGATGGAGGGATCTCATCTTGTCCAAGAAACGTCCTGAAAGCGCCATTTTCGTTCATGACCAGTCGGTGCGAAAAAGGATTTTAATTTGCTCTTTTATTTTGAATGCTTTTTTGTACCTTGAATTCTCGTTTCAGTTTCTTGGTGTACATTTTAGTGATATTTTTAATATTGTTTTTTATATATATTGTGGTATATATGAAAATAAGCTTTGGACACAGGAAAGCCATTTTTTCTTGTTGAAGCATCTTGCAGAAAATTGAAAGGCTTTTTTTGATAACTATTTGTAACAAATAGTGACCTCGAGTCTTGCTCAGATGTAAAATAATGCTCAGTATGTGTACTTTTTAAAACTGTCAGGACATGTCACTTTTCTTGGTATTTTTGCAGGCAACATTAGGACAAAGGCGAGAGTGATTGCTCAGAGGCCTATATTTTATTGATGGAAATCATGACAAATGAAGCAGATATATATATTTACCCCAGCACTTGGCAGTCTTTTCTTTTTCTTTTATTGCAATGGACCTTTTGTCTTTTTCTCTGGTAGCTAATAGTGTGGTCTTTTGCCATGTTGTTTATTCCATTCAAGCATCTCTGTAACATTTTGATTTAATGTTCTATTTTACTATTACTTGACCAATTCCTTTTTAATCGTCATCTTTTTTGGGTCACTGTCATCTTGGTATAGCATTCGCGCGTCCCAAATGGTCATATTTGAACTGTTTCAACATGTTTTTGTTGTTTTTTAAAGAAAATAAAAAATGCACACTTGGCTCATTTGTCCGGTTGGGTGTTGTAGACTAATGGAGTAACTCAAATATTCATCTGCAGGTGCTTATTCTTGAAACAAATGGTGTGATTTAGGGCGCAGCTTTCAAACTGACATAGAAAAAAAAAAAACCTCACAAGTTCCAGAAATTCTCAGGTCTTCAATACAGAATATGTGTTATTACAGAAACGGTCAATCTAAAGTTTGTGGGGAGATTTAAAAGAACATCCTGTCTCCTCTTGAAGCTGTACATTTTTATAAAGCTTTAGTTTCAGATTATTTTTGAAGTAGACGCTTTTAATAAGACAGCCAACATCAAAGGCTTCTATTTATAGACAAGTCTGCATCTACTTATCCACCATTCAGCATTTATAGTGAGCCAGCGCCCCCCTGTGTCTGCTTTGGGAAATAGCACTTATTAGTTGACAAATTGCACCTTTTTTTTCCTAGTAACTGGACAAACTAATAGATTGGTTGTCACAAATTTATATTATAGGGCCCATATTACGCAAAACTGACTCTTGTGAGCTTTAAGCCTTGTTATAAACGCTTTTATCTAATCAAAAACATACCTGGAGTTGTGTTTTGTTAGATTTTTTTGATGAGGAAACAACATTATAACATCAGAAATCTGCATAAAACGGGCCATTTAATCCTGACTAAGGAAACTAAATATAATTAATGTAGTGTAACGCATAAGAAATTAAACCATTCATGCTAAAAAAAAAATGATATTTTTTGCCATTAAGTGTCATTAAAGCCACACTACGCAACTTTGCAACTTGCTTGTTTTATTTTATGGATATGTCATTGCTCCGAAATGTTCCGCAATATGACTTTAAACAGCTCCATCTTTATTTATTCAATTACAGGTGGTTTTAGAGCTCAAAAATACGCTTTAATACAGGTGCTCTGACTGTGCCGGAGCTCGCCTCTCCGCAGACTTTAGCTGTAACTTGTTCGGATTTGGTCTCCATGACAACAAAGGTTTAAAGCCATACTGTGAAACATTCCAAAGCAATAACATTTCCATTAAAAAAAACATTTGACAGACACTGAACCAGAAAAATTACACCTGAAATGAGGCTGCAAACTGTATTAAATTAATGATTAAAAATAAGTTTAAGTGGCTAAATAACAAAGCAGGAGACAAATCTTTGAAAAATTCTGTAATTATTATTATCGTTATCATACATACAACACTCAGGACATGTTTTCAATAGAAGGCACATGGTTAGTCCAGACTTTAGCGTTCAAATGTTACATATAAGTTACTTGTACTTGTAAAATCCTTCTCCGGTCTTTTTGCCGTATTTCCCTTCTGCAACCAGTTTGTTAAGCAGCTCGCTCTGGGCAAAAAGCGGGTTTCCGGGGTCCATAGCGCACCAGCCTAAACAGAAACAACATATAACGTTATGTTTAGCTGCTTTATTAATTTCATTTATTAAATATTAAAGACTGTTACCGTCCATAATGAACTTGGCGGTGTCCAGTCCAACGTAGTCCAGAAGCTCAAACGGTCCCATGGGGTAACCAGCTCCGAGTTTCATGGCGATGTCGATGTCCTCTTTAGATCCATGGCCTGGGAACGTCATCCAAACAGGTAAAAAAAATAAAAAAAATGTATGTATTAGTAAATATATGGGTTAGTAATGTATAAAATTTAGTTTCGATTGAACTTTTTTTCAAATATTTACAATGTCAGCTGCATAAATCTATGTTGGAAATTTATATTGAGCATTTTTTTGTGAATTTTTATGCACATGAATTGGCTACGACCTTAAAAATGTCATGTGGTGCGACCGAGATTAACCTTAAAATAGTTTTCTAAAATACGGTAGGAATTTTAATCTAAATTCTGAGTCATATGAACATGAGATTGAGATCTGAAAACTTGAAAACGCAAAATAGTTTTCTAAAATACGGTAGGAATTTTAATCTAAATTCTGAGTCATATGAACATGAGATTGAGATCTGAAAACTTGAAAACGCGAGATTTGAAAAAATGGACACGCTCTGACAATATTTGTTTGAATATTATGGGGAAATATCGATTCAAGAAAGATGAAATTTCATGTGGTGCTACAAAATTTCAGAAAATATGCATAAAAAAAGAAAATAAATGTGATTAGTCATTTTAAAGAAGTTTAAAAAAGGGCAGACGGTCGCACCACATGAACATTTTAACACTTTAAAGTACAAAAAACATGCAGAATAACTCAGGATTCGTGAAAAAATGATTTGGAGGGGGAATTATTATGAAATTTGAACCTTTCTAACTGAAAAAAATCGCAACTGGACACACGTCATGTCATTGATCCATATTCATTTTATATATTTGAAAAGAGCTCATATACGTTATTATACAAAATGGGCTTTTAGTCATGTTGGAACATTTTAATCAAGAAAATACTGTAAAGGAAGTTGCATTTTGTTTCATTCACACATGTTTAATACACAAACTTAGCCAAAATGTACAGGGTTTTTCCTCTAAAACTGAAAACACTAATATAGCAAGTGCGTCATTGTGATTTTAAACCCGAGAAACATTTGGATCATTTCAGCCATGGAGTTGCTGATCTCTACCGATCTAGTTAGTCAGCTTGAAAACTACCACTTCATGACATCACAAGGTGGAACAGAACATTTTTGAGTTTTGAAGATAATAATAATGGAATATTTGAATGTGTGAAAGAAACAAAACGACTCTGGATTTGTTTTTGAGGAGGTAACAAGTACAATTTTGAGTAATATAAGACTTTAAACATAATTAATGCCACTGTGGGATTCATTTTAGTGATTTTTAGGAGTCAGATTATGAGAAAGTTCATAGAAAATTAATATAATGACGCTGGTTTATCAAGAAAAATCATACCTCTTTCATGCAACCGAATGGCCTCCATCATGTAAGGAACTAGAAGACGGTTCACGATGAAGCCCGGTGTGTCCTAAAGTCACGTTCAAAGTGTAGAATATTTTTGAGTCGAGTTAATATCAAATAAAAGTACTAATTCACAGATCTTACTTTGCAAGACACTGGAGTTTTCCCCAGAGCTTTGCTGAAGTTCAAGAGGGAGTCAAATGTCTCCTGACTTGTCGATGATGTTCCAATAACCTGTGAAACATGAATTAATAAAACGTGTCTACCATGTTTTATTATCATAGGAAAGTTTTTTATTCTACCTCTACAAGTTTCATCATTGGAACTGGATTAAAAAAGTGAAGCCCACCGAACCGGTCCAGTCTGGTTGTGGAGCTGGCGATGTCTCCGATGGGCAGGGAGGAGGTGTTGCTGGCAAACAGTGTGTGCCTGGGGTGGAGGTGAAACATAAAAAGGAGATGAAATGAAAACTGTGAATCATTTGCGAAGTGAAAACAGGTGAGGACTTACTCAGGAGCGACCTTATCAAGAGCAGCGAAGAGATCCTGTTTGATTTTCAGATTTTCCACGATGGCTTCCAAAACCAGGTCTGTGCTCTGGACTGCGGCTTTCGCGTCGGACGAAGTGGCGACGTTTTTCAAGACTTTTTGGATAAACTCTTCACCCGCCTAAAATAAAATGCATTTTTCTATCAAACGTTAACTCAATTTTAAATGTAAGATTATATTATAAACAGGTGCACGACTGGAAACGACTGACCTCAGGTTTGTCTGCGTACTTCTTCTTGACCACTCTTTTAAGGCTCCCTTCAATTCCTTTCACAGATTTCTTGAGGATGTCTTCAGATGTGTCCACCAGCGTCACCGTGTGGCCAGTAGACGCAGCTACCTGAAAAAAAAAATCCATTTTAATATATTGTTTTTTTTTTTTTGTTTGGTTTTTTTTAGTAGGCCTATATTATTTTTGTAAGACATCTTTATTTATTTATTCATTAAAGGATTTCTCTTTTTCTTGACATGTTTTACTTGGTTCCGCAAAAAAGCGGAACCAAATGCAGCTCGTGTTTCCGGCGGACCCTTTTTGGTAGAGCTCCACCAACTTAGCCACTTTAGAAAATGTATATATAAATAGTCTTAAAAATATATATGTGACGAGAGGATTACGATTAAGCATCCTTTAATAAACAACTCAATTATCACCAAATGTTACGCAAATGTTAGCTCTTTAGTTTATCGACAGCTGCAACTGCAAACTACGGATCAATAGTGTGCACGGACCGTATCCTGCAACCTGACAAACCTGACAGGCCAAATATTGATTTAACAGGTTTATATCGTACCTGTGCGATCCCCGCGCCCATCTGCCCCCCGCCGATGATCGTGACGTGTTTTATCACCGCATTTCTCACGCACGACGTGGAAAAGCCTCTGCAGAACTGAGTGACGAACGCCATGGTGCAGGAGCCGATGTGAACACTCAGTCCTCAGACCCAGTCCTAGTCCTAGTCCTCAGTCTTGAGTCTTGCGTCCTCTAAGGGGACCATAGGGCGCGAGGGGCGGTGAGATGGTCACGTGACCGCGCGACCTTTCACCCACATCTGAAACTTTGTACCGTGGAAAATATTTATACGACCAAATGTTTTCATCCTGTGGTAATAAATAACACAATAACACAACATCCGATATAATAAATATATTTGATTTATTTAAAATGCTGAAATCATGATAAGAGCTTTAATAATAGACTCTGTATTAATACAATCAGTTCAGATCATCCAGGACAATGGGGAGACTAGATTTTCAAAATTACAAATAATAATATTAATAAAACTGTGTCAATTTTGGGTAATTCAAAACCTTATTAGACACTCGGCCCATTTTGTACTCACTGGTGAATTAGTCTAATCTAACTAATAAAAACAACACAATGAATCTTTATGGAGCAATTTGAAATAAAATGTGCTATATAAATAAAGTGGATTGGATTGGAATTTGCTCTAAAATTCATAAAATGTTATAATTGAATTAACTGATTAATCAAAATCTATTAAATAGATTTGCGTTTCTCTGTACAAATATTTGGACTTATTGCTATTTTTGAGGAATCTATGCCACAAGTTTTCTGATCCGGCCCCTTTGAGATCGAAGTAGGATGGATACGGCCCCTGGACCAAATGAGTCTGAAACCCCTGGTCTATAACATGAGATTTCTGTTGTGCATTTTTCAAGCACAGTTTTCTGTATTTTCACTGTTGCTGGGTAGAGAATATAAAATACATTTCTTGTATAAAACTGGAACACTGGTTTTGTATAAATCTGAAATGGGATTCTTCATATTCAGGTTAAAGTGCCATAGTTTAAGCCACATTCAAGGCTCGCAGCAATAATATTTGTATAGTATTAGTTTCCATTACAAATTGATTTCCTTCATTTCATTATTCTCAGCAGAGTTAAAAAAGTCCATTTCTTATATGTTCCTATTGTGCGCACTGGTTATGGAGGATAATTTGTTCCATTAGATTTTGAATTTTAAATACTGTTGAATTTCTCACTTTGATATTTTTAACTCTGAAAAAAAATGTCTGAATTATTTTTATTCTGAATTTTAGTTGCTGAAATTTTAAGTGTATTTTTTCAATATGTTTCAAATTCAAAATAAAAAATTTCACCTCTTAAATATTCAGGACATATTTTTTCAAGCCCTCAAATTCAAGTGTAAAATTCACAATGAAAGATTTTGCAGAAAAGATCCAAGATGTCAAGACAGAAGCAATCGATCCTGAGTGAGTGAGGAGGACAGAGGCTCTTTCCTATTGGCCAAGATGAGAATCTGTGGGCGGGGTTTGAGGGTTTGATGAGGCTAATTCTGACCAATCAGATCGCTTCACTGCACCATTTCCTGTTTCTTACTAGGTTCGATCGAATCACTTTGGATCGATTGCTTCTGTCTTGGCATTTTGAAGCTTTCCTTCGATTTTTTTTTCACTACGAATTGATTGCTATAGTTGAGGGCTTGAAAATATTTGTGCTTTTTTAAATATTGAATTTAAACACTTTTCAGCAATTTCAGCAAGTAAAATTCAGAATAAAAATAATTCAAACATGTTTTTTCAGAGTTAAAAAATTCAAAGTGAGAAATTCAACTACATTTAGAATTCAAAATATGATGGAACAAATTATCTTCCGTAACTGGTGTCTTTCCTGAAGACAATATGAAATGCTTGGACCATCCCATAGAATGTGTATATAAATGGACAAAGTGAGCATGGAGGCGCTTCTGGCTCTAATTAACTTTACATTTAGAAATTAACACTGCTCTTTCTGTAGCTGCTGCAGTCATTTTGTTTTCTAAGTGCTTGTACTAACCCACTCTACATGATCTAAGTGCTTTTATTTCGCTGTTTTGTCCATAAATAAATTCCTATTCCCAATACGGATCCCAAATTTGCTCCTTTTTTTAACTGGAGCTGAACGCCTGACACCACAATCTCTCAGTCCACTTCCTTATCCAGTCCATGGACCATCCTGAAGTAGTACGTTGTGTAATCTCAGCCTCACTGGTGTTATCTGGGGCTCCTGGGGCTCACACACACAGTGAAAGGTGAGGGGGCCCAGGTCAGACCGAAGCGTCCCTGCACAGGAGAAGCAGACTGTCCCTCCGGTAACCTGAACGTGAACGCTTGGAGCAAACTGGTGACCATCAAGAACAGCTCCATCTTGGCCAGCTGCTCGCCCATGCAAACCCTGCGACCTAAAACCGACAAAACACCGTCAAAAATATCATCGTAAAATCCGTTTTACGTACAAAATCTGACATACCGGTCCCGAAAGGCATGAAGTACTCTTTCCGGAGCAGGTTTCCTTCTTGATCCAGGAAGCGCTCAGGATTAAACCGATCGGGCTCGTCCCAGACCGTCGGGTCCCGGTGCACGGACCACAGGTTGGGGATAATGACTGTGCCTTTGGGGATCGTGTAGCCGCAAAACTCTGAAAAGAAACAGGCCCAAGACGTCTCTCCAACTGCAATTTATCTAGTTAAAAAGGTTCAAATATCATAATAATTCCCCACATACCTGTAGAACCTCTGACCTCCATGGAACCAAATCATTTTTTCAGAAATCATGAGTTATTCTGCCTGTTTTTTGTGCTTAAAGTGTTAAAATGTCATGTGGTGCGACCTCTATGGAAAAAAAAATCTTTTTTTTTTTAGAAATGATGAGTTATTCTGCCTGTTTTTTGTGCTTAAAGTGTTAAAATGTCATGTGGTGCGACCTCTATGGAAAAAAAAATCTTTTTTTTTTTAGAAATGATGAGTTATTCTGCCTGTTTTTTGTGCTTAAAGTGTTAAAATGTCATGTGGTGCGACCTCTATGGAAAAAAAAATCTTTTTTTTTTTAGAAATGATGAGTTATTCTGCCTGTTTTTTGTGCTTAAAGTGTTAAAATGTCATGTGGTGCGACCTCTATGGAAAAAAAAATCTTTTTTTTTTTAGAAATGATGAGTTATTCTGCCTGTTTTTTGTGCTTAAAGTGTTAAAATGTCATGTGGTGCGACCTCTATGGAAAAAAAAATCTTTTTTTTTTTTAGAAATGATGAGTTATTCTGCCTGTTTTTTGTGCTTAAAGTGTTAAAATGTCATGTGGTGCGACCTCCATAGAACCAAATCATTTTTTCAGAAATCATGAGTTATTCTGCATGTTTTTTGTGCTTAAAGTGTTAAAATGTCATGTGGTGCGACCGTCCGCCCTTAACTGATGATTTTATAACTTTAAATCTAATTAAATGTATTTTATTTCATTTTTTTGGCATATTTTCTGATGTGTTTTCTAATCCCACATGACATTTCAGCTTCTTGAATACATATTTTTCCCATCATAACAATTTTAAGGTTATTCTCGGTCGCACCACATGACATTTTTTAACATTGAACCCAATTCATGTGCATAAAAAACAGTATAAATGGCACCTGTGTCTGCGGAGGTCATGTGGGGTATGGCCAGAGGAACGGCCACCGTGAGCCTCTGCACCTCCATGATGGTGGCCTCAGTGAAGGGGAGGCTGCCTTTATCGGTCATGGACGGAGCTCGGTGTCCGATCACGGCGTCGATCTCCTCCTGCACTTTGTCTGGACACAGTTTAAAGAGCCCATGTTACACGACTTTCTGTTAGAAGTAAGAAACATTCAGAGCTCGTTGTCATTAGCATTGTTAGCGTTAGCATCAGCAGGGAGCTAATATTGGTGATTTTTTTTAAGCTGCCCCAGTCTCTTTTTGCCAATGGGTAATTTCCATTTTATCATCAGTGCTCCATACTTCCTGTTTTACTTTATACTTTAGCTATTTAAGTAATGTAAACAAAAAGTAAAACTAAAACCTGTTTTTTCAATAAAAGAAGAACTAAAATACCCAAACTCTTGTGATAAAACAGCTGCCACCAGTGTGATCCTGTTGCTGGCTTTTGATCAGGGAAGTTACGCTAGAAATATTTCTGTGTCTTTACACAATTGTTCATCAACCACATATTTATCTCCGCCAAGGACATTATGCAATTTATTATTATTATTTATTTTAGGCGGTTTATTTATTTATTTATTATTATTATTTTTTTTTTATTTACCAGAGGTAGATCTTGGCCCAAGGACGACTCCATTAAATTTTGATGATCCGGATCTGGACCTGGAATCTGGATCTGGATCTACAATCTTAGTGAGATTTATCAGAAACTACTGGCCGGATCTTCATGAAATTATCACCAGAGGTAGATCTTGGTGCAGGGACGACTCTGTAACATTTTGGTGATGATCCGGATCCAGATCTGGATTCTGTGTCCACGTCATCCCTTGGCGGAGATCAGAAATCTCGGATTGCTCTTGTTTATATTGCAAATAAATACGTTTAAAATACGTTTTTAAGGACTTGCAATGGATTTTTAAATCTTAATATTATTATCAGTAAATACCAGTTTATCAAACACAGAAGCACAATAAATATGTCAGATATTGGGAATCGTAAATCCATCCTTACTCCCTACTTACTCAAAAAACAAGCTGCTTCATTTTTCCTGTGGACTCAAACTGTGTTTCCCATAGACTTTAAAACTGTGGTGACCATAGACCTTCTGACTCTGGCTCCCATTGACTTACATCAGGATCTTGTCGCTCGTCTCTCTGGACCTGCTGCTGTGATCCTCTTCATCTTGGTCTTAAAATGTTCTTATTAACCCGATCTACATGATCCTGATTTTTTTCCGCTATTTTCTTAGTCAAAAAAATCCTTTTCATAACATAGATCCTGGCTCCAGATTCGCTCCTGTAGCCGTGAAGCATCGCGAGCCTCATTTGAGCGGTGCTAAAAGCTATGAGTGACGTCACACTCGCTTAGTCCACTTTTGTATACAGTTTATGGTGGTGACACAAATGATTTTTATTTGAATAGTACAATTTGATTATAGATGCCACTTTCTGCCTATACTGAATTTTAAGCCGTGCGTTTTGACCAGTGGAGTCTCTTTTATGAGTTGAAATGAAAGTTGAAATCTACCGATATGTGTTTTTCCGTAGTCGATACCAACGCCAAGAAGCTCTGCCGATATTTTTGAGCCAATATTTACAATCATTTCCTCAAATTATGCAATTTAAACTCACCGCAAACTCGCCCACATCTCTTTTTTAACCACAAACTCTTATGGGAACTGTCACATTTTGTGTTTGAATAAGGCTGTGTGTGTTTTTAGGCAGAAGATCCAAACTAAACTAAAAACTAAATATTGGAAGCTGATCCTAAAAATCCAAATTTCAGACAAATATCGATCCATCTCTGTTTTTAAATCTAAAAAGTGACGGAAAACAAACTGTGAATTTAATTTGAAAACTGGGATTAACTTCTGAATATCACAAAATATTAAAAATCAAGGTCAAATTTGAAAATGAAAATCTCTCCGTTTAAAACATTTACAATTGTGTTTTGCATAATTTCATCATAAATTATACTTTTTGTGAAGTTGAAATAAACATTTTTAATCATTGTAAATATGATGTTAGCTTCATTTTTGCCTCCAGAATTTTGAACGTTCTGATGACACGAGATTTGAAAGAGTCTAAAGTTTATTTTAGACTTTGGAGACTATTTTAGACTGAACCAGGACTGAACTAGGTCTAAACCAGGACTAAACTGGGACTGAACCGTGTTTGAATAAGGCTGTGTGTGTTTTTAGGCAGAAGATCCAAACTAAACTAAAAACTAAATATTGGAAGCTGATCCTAAAAATCCAAATTTCAGACAAATATCGATCCATCTCTGTTTTTAAATCTAAAAAGTGACGGAAAACAAACTGTGAATTTAATTTGAAAACTGGGATTAACTTCTGAATATCACAAAATATTAAAAATCAAGGTCAAATTTGAAAATGAAAATCTCTCCGTTTAAAACATTTACAATTGTGTTTTGCATAATTTCATCATAAATTATACTTTTTGTGAAGTTGAAATAAACATTTTTAATCATTGTAAATATGATGTTAGCTTCATTTTTGCCTCCAGAATTTTGAACGTTCTGATGACACGAGATTTGAAAGAGTCTAAAGTTTATTTTAGACTTTGGAGACTATTTTAGACTGAACCAGGACTGAACTAGGTCTAAACCAGGACTAAACCAGGACTATACCAGGACTGAATCAAGACTTAGCCAAGACTAAACCAAGAAAAACCAAGAACTAAACCAAGAATAAACCAGTACTGAACTAGGTCTAAACCAGGACTACGTGACATCGTGGAGCCACCGAAATCTCTTATATCAATGGAAAAAGCTGCTTTCAGATCTTCTAAACAACATCACTCTCATTTCCTGTCAGCAGCTCTAAGGAAAATCCAGGAAAATCCATATTCTGGTCTCACCTTGGATGTCAGGAAACAAAACCATGTAGAGCAGAATCCACAGGGCTGAATTCGTGGTGGTGTCAGTTCCGGCAATGAAAAGATCCCCTATTATATAAAACAGGTAATCCTCCGAGAAGCTGGTGTCTTCTTCTCCGGCTTCCTGCTGGGCCAACATCTCCAGAAGATACATGTCAATGAGATCTCGCGGGTTAAGTGGATCCAGAGATTCCCCGTGGGCTTTAATAATCCTCTTCAGAAACGCCGTGATGTCTCTCTCCACCTGACGTAGCTCCCGGAAGACGCCGAACGGTAAGTGGTACAGAAAAGGAAAGACGTTGATGAGGACGGCGGGGCTGTTGACGCAGATCTCCAGCCCGCGCGACATCAGGTGGAGCAAAGTCCGAAACTCCTGGTCGTCGTGGTGGAAGCGTTGACCTAAAGCGAACTCTAGACTGAAACAGAACCAGGACTGCACCAGGACTGAATTAAGACTAAGCCAGGACTAAACCAAGAAAAACCAAGAACTAAACCAAGAATAAACCAGTACTGAACTAGGTCTAAACCAGGACTACGTGACATCGTGGAGCCACCGAAATCTCTTATATCAATGGAAAAAGCTGCTTTCAGATCTTCTAAACAACATCACTCTCATTTCCTGTCAGCAGCTCTAAGGAAAATCCAGGAAAATCCATATTCTGGTCTCACCTTGGATGTCAGGAAACAAAACCATGTAGAGCAGAATCCACAGGGCTGAATTCGTGGTGGTGTCAGTTCCGGCAATGAAAAGATCCCCTATTATATAAAACAGGTAATCCTCCGAGAAGCTGGTGTCTTCTTCTCCGGCTTCCTGCTGGGCCAACATCTCCAGAAGATACATGTCAATGAGATCTCGCGGGTTAAGTGGATCCAGAGATTCCCCGTGGGCTTTAATAATCCTCTTCAGAAACGCCGTGATGTCTCTCTCCACCTGACGTAGCTCCCGGAAGACGCCGAACGGTAAGTGGTACAGAAAAGGAAAGACGTTGATGAGGACGGCGGGGCTGTTGACGCAGATCTCCAGCCCGCGCGACATCAGGTGGAGCAAAGTCCGAAACTCCTGGTCGTCGTGGTGGAAGCGTTGACCTAAAGCCATGGAGCAGATCACGTTGGACACGGCGTTGGTGATGAGAGGGGCCAGGTCCAGTCCAGAAGGTCCACGGGCTTCGCGGAGATGAAGCAGTCGGGTTTTGACGGTCTCCAGGCCCTGTAAGATGCACGGTTCGAGGCTTAACTTCCCGAAGCCGAAGTTCCTCAGGGTGGTGTGGCAGAACTTCCTTTGTTTTCTCCACACGGGGCCGTAAGGAGCAAAGACGATTCCTGTGGCAGAAGGAGAGAAGTTTAGATGAAACTGTAAAGGGTGGACTGGACTAGGTCTAAACCAGGACTAAACCAGGACTGAATCAAGACTAAACAAGGACTAAACCAGGACTGAACCAGGATAGAACCAGGACTGAATCAAGACTAAGCAAGAACTAAACCAGGACTGAACCAGGACTGAACTAGGACTGGACTAGGTCTAAACCAGGACTGAACCAGGACTGAACCTGGACTAAACCAGGAGTAAACAGGGTCTAAACCAGGACTAAACCAGGACTGAGACATTACTGAACCAGGTCTAAACCAGGACTAAACCAGGACTGAACCAGGACTGAACCAGGACTGAACTAGGTCTAAACCAGGACTAAACCATGACTGAGACAGGACTGAACCAGGTCTAAACCAGGACTAAACTAGGTCTAAACCAAGACTAAACCAGGACTGAACCAGGACTGAACCAGGACTGAACCAACTCTGGACCGTAACAGAACCAGGAATGTACCAGGTCTAAACCAGGATTGAATCAAGACTAAACCAGGACTATACCACGACTGAATCAAGACTAAGCCAGGTCTAAACCAAGAATAAACAAGAACTAAACCAGGAATAAACCAAGACTAGACCAAGACTGAACTAGGTCTAAACCAGGACAAAACCAGGACTGAACCAGGACTAAACCAGGACTATAAGAGGACTAAATCAAGAATAACCAAGAACTAAACCAGGAATAAACCAGGACTACATCAAGACTAAACTAGGTCTAAACCAGAACAAAACCAGGACTGAACTAGGTCTAAACCAGGATTGAATCTTGTCTAAACCAGGATTGAACTGGGTCTAAACCAGGACTCAACCAGGACTGAACTAGGAATAAACAAGGACTGGACCAAGACTGAACCAGGATTGAACCAGGACTGAACCAGGGTTGAACCAGCTGTAGACAAGGTTTAAACCAAGACTGAACTAGGACTATCCCAGGACTGAACCAAGTCTAAACTAAACCAGGACTAAACCAGAACTGAACCAGGACTAAACTAGGAATAACCAAGAAGTAAACCTGGACTGAACCAGGACTGAACAAGGTCAAAACTAGGAAAAACTAAGAACTAAACCAGAACTAAATCAGAACTAAACCAGAACTGAACCAGGACTAAACTAGGAATAACCAAAACCTAAACCAGGACTAAACCAGGACTGAACAAGGTCAAAACTAGGAATAACCAAAACCTAAACCAGGACTAAACCAGGACTGAACAAGGTCAAAACTAGGAAAAACTAAGAACTAAACCAGAACTAAATCAGGACTAAACCAGGACTGAACCAGGTCTACATCAGATCTATACCAGGACTGAACCAGGACTCAAAGATAATTTTAGTCAAATGTAGAGTTCAACAGTATTTAACTCGACTCTCTTGCCATTTTACTACTTATTTAGATTTTTTTAAGCACATTTATATTGTTGCTCTTTGTTATT
>KN497060.1:13066-29310 GCA_000787155.1 Scartelaos histophorus | reverse complement strand
GGGGAATCAGGAAAGACTTCTTAATTTTGGATCACTGTGTCCAGTGATAGAAATTATCAAAGTAAAAGTAGTAAAGTACTGTACTTAATATAAATACTTAAATATCTGTACTTTTTAATGCATTTTAAAGCAGATACTTGTCATTTTGCATAAACTGCATTATGTTTAAGAGCAGGTATCTGTACTTTATACTCAATTACATTTTTGACACTGAAAAGTAAAAGTATTTTCATGATAGTTTGAGACCTGCTGAAAAGATGAGGGGGTTTATAATTCATAATATATAGTTCCATCCATTTTCTCCCGCTTAATCCAGCTGGATCGCGGGGGCAGCACTGCCCATTACTCTGTGCACCAGACCCAGACCCTATGATTTTTTTTTTTTTTTTTGTAAATGGACAGGAGCAGTAGATATTGATTACCTAAGACGAGCGCGCACGTTTTTCATTTTGTTTCTTACTTTGACAAAAGCTTTATGGATTTCAGATTTATATAATTAGTTATATATAGCTATATAGAGATTAATATAGAGGTATATAGTTATATATATATATAGTTATAGTTATAGTTATAGTTCATAATTTAGTTATAGTTATAGTTCATAATTTGAGCAACACAAATATACATATAAAAACAGCTGGAAAAAAACATTCAGTTGGAAAAAGAGAAATTGAATTTGTCCACAGGACCAGCGCGTGACCAGAAGTGAAGAAGCAGCTTGGATGAGCTTCCAGCAAAAACTTTTGTCCAGTTCAAATGGATTGAATTTCTCCTTTGCCTTGGACTCTACCTGGACGACTGTGAGATTGTACACACACTGATTCAATTGTGTCTGTTCAAAATTCAAAATTCAGTTCAAATCTGTATCAAAATCAGTACTTTTGAATATCTCAAAATGTGCACAGCAAAAACAAAACTCTGGTCTCTGAATGTGCTGAAAAGTTTTTATAAACTCATGTTGGTGAGTATTAGGACACTCTGATTGCAAAACATAAATGAAGAGTAACTTTGGACCACTGCAAACTCTTTCAAATGAATAAGTCGTGTTTTTCACGTTTTAAGGGGGTATAAATCAGTTGCAGCTCCTTCAAACCTGCCAAATCCTCAGAATCTAAAAATAGCAGGACAGCGGTTCCTGAGCTCCCAGGCCCACACGTGCAGCTTGTCTAAACTGCTCCAGAAAACCTCACCTTTGAAATATGTCTTCTTCAAACTCCAATCACGACAAGTCCCAACAGCAGAGTCACGCAGACCCCAGGGTGTGTGGAGGCCGAGGCTAACGGGGAAAAAAACAAATATACATGAGCTTAAAGGTGTACTGTGTAACCTTTCAGGTAGAGAGCCTCCAGTATTCCAAAATATGGTGTTAAAGTTCAAAAAGCACCAAAAAAACAAGCAGAAGACACCACCAGGCCAATTTACAGGTGAGATCTGTGAATAGGCGACCCTACTCACTGTCAGAATGAATGTTTTAAAGGTATTTTTGAGAAATAAAAACACCTATAATTGAATAAATGCATCTTATATAAGTTTAATACCATATTGTGGAACGTTTCAGGCAAAGCAAAAGCATCTCCATGGTAACGGATAAAGTTGTTATCTCATCAGTACTTCTGAATATCAAAAAATCTGCACAAAATATTTTTCTCTTTACTCTTTAAGTATATTTTAAAACAGATACATTCATATTTTAACTTTTTATCATGTGATACTTTAACATTTATTTGCACTTCCTGTATCACCACATGACATCACAAACTGGAACAGAGTGAGAATGAAACAAAACGCAACTCCAGGTCTGTTTTTGGTGAGAAAACATTAGAACACAGAGAAAAAATATTCTGTAAATGATGCGTGACCAATGAGCTTCTTCGTTTCACGCGCGTCACTGAAATAAACTAATTTGATTGGACGATTTGGTTCTGAGGTGTGACGGGGGAAGTGGAGATCAAACAATTTCCCTGTATATAAAAAAATACACAGAAATACGTTTGGATTTGACAGGAATTCCAGATTAATTTGTTGTCCTATTCCAATATCTAATCTCTACGCATTACAACCGATAAAAACAATAAATCAGACGATATTTTCTCTGTATTCGTGGATTTCCCACATTGGTCTGTGTGTCTCCTCTGTACAGGCAGAATGGGCCCGGGCGGTGACACAGTGACTCGGCCTCGCCTAAAGGTTCAAAGGTCACGCTTTATCTCTGCTAAATATTGACTCTGGGCTTTGAGTGAGGAACTGTTGACGAGGCCGTGAGGACGACCCACTTCAGACCTGCACTGTCACAATCCCATTTGCATTTTGTTTGTATAGTTTTGAAAGCGGAAGTGCGGTTATGATTTCACACTGGATTTGGATACTAAGGAATAGGCTTGATGCTCACTACTGATTCTGACATCACTAAAGTACACATACAAAAGAAGGTGATTTTCCACATTAAATAGCAGTACTTTCTTTTCTATTCTGGTCTTATATGTGAATAATCCTCAGTGGTCCATGGGTGTGTACTAGTCTCTGTGCTCTTCTGCTTGTTCTGCTACAGCTCAAGATCATTCAGGAAAGATTCATTTCTATCCCCTTGACTTTTTTACAATCACTAACTGCTCAAATGAGTATTCAGTTTCATTACTGGCTTTACTATCGATTAGTATCTAGATTTTTGATTCTTTTGACAAGCCTAGATAGTTGTATTTAATGGGTTAATCAGGCTTCAGGTAGTTTTGGTTAAATCTTGCAATAATATTTTATATTTACTTCCACAAAGTAATGCAAAATTAACATTTCTGTGCATATAAAAGACAAATGTTAAAGGTGCATTGTGCAAGTTCCCTGCACCACAAAAACTGGAAGGTTAAAATTTCAAGGTAAAATATTTCAGAATTGTTTTTTGCACAAAAAGTACTGTTTTAAATGAAAGTTAATTGAAAGTTAAATGGAGGTTGAGTTGGGGTTATTTGCAAGAGTTGATATGGCTGAAGTTAATTCAACTTCCACTAGTGTTAATTTTGCACCTCCCACCCACCACGTCAAACTCCCATGAGTGAAGAGCAGTTTGAACCAGGTTTATCATAATTTCATCTTAAATTAACAAAAATAAAGTGTGAAAATAAAACACTTCTGTGTGTTGTTTAGCTAAATAAGGATAACCTTACAAAGTGTTATCAGTTTACTCTCAAAAGTTAATTTAACTCTTGATTTTGGGGTTTAACAGGAACTTGGGTCCAGTGTTACTTAATTACTTTTTCCAAAATTGTTAAATTAACTCTAAAACAGAAACATGAGTGATACTGGAGAACTGCAGAGGATCAAACCTTACAAACACAGGAGCTCTTCAAAAGAGAGGGCTTGAAATCTTGTAGAAAATAAAGGATGGCAGAGGCTCTCTGATTTACAGTGTATTTATTTTAATCACGACACAGTCGCGTGACTAAAATGACTCAAATAAATACACTGTAAATCAGAGTCCCTCTGCCATCCTTTATGGACTCTAGAACACACTGGACTCATTTAACCCTGAGAAAATGTTCAGATAGATTCTGTGAGAGTCACTTTTAACACTTTGTGCTGTGTGGGGCTGAGAACGGGACCTGCTCATCATCACGTTATTGGTTTGCGTAGATGTTTCACTAATTGGCATGAAACTAGCATCAAGCATTTATTTTATTAGCTGTTTTATTGCAAATCATTTTAAATAATTGAACATAATAATCATAAAATACAGAATCTGCCAGGCCAGGACTTCCCCCTGTACCTGAGCTAAAGGTGTCTGGCCCAGTGCAGATACACAGAACTATAAGCTGCTCTTCAGGTCAGATACTAATAAATTTTATAATAAAAATTTATTGCCATCGACATTGAGGAAATGCGTGTCACAGCAAGTGACAATAAAGTTGTGAAAAGTTGTGCTCTAAGCACATCCTGGTGAATAATTAGGATGATCTAGTTCGGATGCACTTTTCTGAAACGAAAGTCAGTGGATATTGTGGATACTGTGATTTCAAATCTCAAAAAAACATAATGGTCCATGGGTGTCACAGATCAGAACTAGAGACACACCAGCTTTATCAGTTTCGATACTGATTATGTTTCTATAGCTTTAATTATTTGTTGATACCCAAAATCACCCAATACCAGCGCAGAGACTGAAAACACCATTTTATTTTTTTAAACTCAACTGATGCAAATGTTCCCCAGAGGTGTTATTTAACTCTGAGGTAAGCACAGAACAGCTTTGTATAATTAAAAGGTCAAACATCCTGAGACTTCCTGGGCCGACTATGTCATAAGACCACTAGTCTTATTGCATCTATTTATACGTCCAACCATGATATTGGCAGAACGATATTTTTGAGTTGATATCTGATCCGGGAAATGCTTCAGTCCCCAGTACTGGTGCAGGAATCTGCAGTATTGTACCAGTGCATCTCTAATTCTGACTCTATAGTAGACACGAGCATGTCTTTAGTCGACTTTTACCATCAGAGAGAACGTCTAATGTGCTGACAGTCAGTTCAGTAACAAACCACAGAGTCACTGCACCAAACCTCTGCATAAACAAACAGTCAAACCTCCTGGTTCTCCTCCTCTCCTCTCGTGTATCATTTCTTTATCAAAAACAGGTCACAAAATGTCTGCCCAACCAGAGCGCCTCCTGCCTCCCACACCCACCCGCCGGATTAGTCTGATTACATGTGTGTGTGTTATAATGACATAGGTGTGCAGTGTGTGTGTGACAGTTGTGACACACAGAGGTGATTTGAGGATTATGTTCAGACACTGTGAGCAGAGGCGCAGGCAGCACAGGCCAGCGGCTCACACAAAGACCAGGAGGACGTGCTCAGACTTGGGCAGTTTGTTTTGGAGAGGTTTCTCACTCAAAGGCTTAAACTCGCCATTCTCCGCTCCTGTCCCACTCAGAACCACCCAGGAACAAACACAGAGCATCCTGGGAAATAGAGTTCAAGAAAGCATAACACGGGATTTAATCAAAGGCTTTGGATTACACTGTTTTCTGAGCAAGAATCTGATGCTGGTTCCTCGTCACAAACAGAACTGGAGTTGTGTTTTGTTTCATTCACACCTTTAACACACAAACCCTGGATATTTCAGGTTAAGGTTAGGAGTTTTCTCTTGAACACAAAACACTCTGTTTCACTTTGTGATGTCATGTGGTAATACAGGAAGTGCTCCACTGTGTTTTCAAACATCATCCACCTTCACTAGAATCATTTGGACGATTTTACCCCTAGAATTTCCAATCTCTACTGAACAAAAGCTAAAAGGAGCTTGAAAACTATCGCTTCATTACATCACAAGGTGGAACATAGCGTTTTGAGCTTTGGAGATGTAGACAGACGAATAATAAAGAGACTCAAACCGCGTGAATGATACAAAACACAACTTCAAGTATGTTTTTGAGGAGGTAATAACATTTTAACTTATCTAAAAGGTGCATTGTGTAACTCCTAAGGTTGGAGGAGGAGTTATTTCTTTGCCTGGAATGTTCCACAGTAATAATAATATAATAATGAATCTTTATAAAAAACAAGGTATTTAAAGTGCTCTACAAGCCTCAAAAAACAATAAAAAAACATTAAAATAGCGCACAGAAAGCACAAAAACTGACAATGATGCAAACAATTCAATGAATGAATAAATAAAAGAATAAAATCAAGCTAAAACCAGTTAAAGGAAGGAGAATCGACTACAATAAGTTTAAAGAAGTGATTAAAAGATGATCCTGATAGTGTAGCCTTATTTCCTTAGTTCCAAATTAGAGGCTCCCGGACTGAAAAGGCTCCATCACCTTCGTCTAGAATTTGGACTTTGGAACCACGAGGACCTGCCTGAAGATCTATCTAAAGATAACTTGGTTCAAGAGCTTCAAAAGTGATGAGTAAAATCTTGAAATCAATTCTAAAACACACAGGCAGCCAGAGAAGGGAAGTAAACGGGGAAAGTGTTGATGTTTCAAACGAGTTGGAGTCAGGAGATGGATACACATTAGGCTATTAAACATATTTCCCTTGCATTTGCTCAGTTACGGGTACTTTAGAGATCTAACCATTATGATTACAAGTTTATTTCAATACTGCGGAATAATCAAGGCAAAAACAGTAATATCAACATGGAAACAAGCAGGTGACGGACCTCCACCAGAAAAGCTACACAGGCCACACATCATACGCCTCCTTTAAGCCGATCTCCAGCAGCTTCATGGGAAAACTCTGGACATGATCGAATAACAGTTTTATAAGACTCACAGAGGATTTTTGGCTTAAGTTTGGGTTTTGTCCCAAACCAGGGCCATAACTCCACATTACGAGCTGTTTTTCCTCCACAGACTTTCGAGACAGGACTCAGGACCTCAGTGGAGCTCTTCCATGATAAACCTCACAGTGTTGGTCTCATGTTGCTCCTGATGCCCTCCCGTTCTCTGTAAATGTCCGAGCATCTCCGCACAGCCAAGATCCTGCGCTCCTGTTAAAGCCACACACAGAGACGAGACAAGCAAATGGTAAAGGTGCAGTATGGAACTTTTCGGGCTGTGGTGGTTATTACTTCACCTGGAATGTTGCGCAGTACGGCATTAAAGCTCCTAAATGACACCAAATTTACTCTAATGGGCTTTTCGTCATGTAATAATGCATAATGCTGTTACCTCCTCAAAAACAGATCTGGACTTGTGTTTTGTTTCATTCACACATTTTTTTGCCTACATCTACAAACAGGGTTCCCACTATTTTTCACTGACAAAATGTTTAAACTTTTCCACGACTTTTTCATGATTTAAAGTGAATTTTCCATGATTTTACAGCTCCTATGTGTAAAATTAAGCTTTACTTTTAGGGCAAAATATGAAATGTGAACCCTTTCCATTCACTTTAGGGTCTTATAATTTTTTAACATTCAAAATGGGTGGGGGGTGGGAGAGTTCATCAGTATCAAAGACATGAAAATTATCATAATCATAATGTGAACTTAACTGAACACTGTAGTTGCGTGAAAGACACAACATTCCATGACCTTTCCAAAACTTTTATTGAATTTACAAAATTTCATGACTTTTCCATGATTTCCATGGCCATGGGAACACTGTACAAAGCTCAAAACACTCTGCTCAACCTTGTGATGTCATCAAATGGTAGTTTTCAAGTTAATAACTACCTTTTACCTTTTGTTCAGTAGAGATTAGCAATTTAAAAGTTGAAATTATCTAAATGATTTTAAATAGAGAAGGTGTATGGAGTTTAAAAACACAGTGGAGCGTTATTACCACATGACATCACAAGGTGGAACAGAGTGTTTTCTGTTTGAGAGAAGAACTCAGTCTGAATCTGCAGGGTTCTGTGTGTTAAATGTGTGAATGAAACAAAACACAACTCCAGGTCTGTTTGTGATGAAGAAACATTAAAACCCTTTTAAGCCCTTTAAAGCTCTGTTATGGAACTTTTTGGAAGCTTCTTATTACTTTGCCTTGAATGTTGCATAGTATGGCATTAACATTTCTATCTCCATGGAGACAAGCAGATTATATTGTTAAAAGACCAAGTTACCGGTCACTTCGTTCACAGTAGGAATTTTTCAAGGTATAAGGAACAGTGCAACTGTTCTAACAGGTATCCTCACTTCAAACTCCGCCCCTGCCGCCAGGTGTGTCAGAAACACCCGTCTGTGATCTGGGCAGTCCTGTGTGATGTCATGTAGTACTTGAAGTTGCAGTAGTTCCTTCAGTTTTTACCTAATTTGCACAAAAATGACTAAAAAGGACTAGTGACAGTAGACTATTATGTACAAATGAATGACAGAAGTATTTACTAATGATACTGCAAGGTAAGTTACATCTCATACCTTTAAACCAAAGTAATCTTAAGTGGACATTCAGCTTTAGAGTGCCCCCTTGTGAACACTGGTGCCCTCTGCATCCACAGCCTGTAAACAGCTCCACAGACGACAATCACATATGGAAGCATGCAAGTTTATTTTACAAAATATTACAAATTGTGGATCAAATTTCATATGATTACAACGCAAATTTACAACAGAGTAAAGAACATTTTCAAAGTCTAAATTCACCAAAAAATTAATTTGAAAGTGTAATTTTGTCGATGAATTTGGCCATTTTGACGTCTCTCTTGGACAGGCCCCCGCAGTCGTGAGTCGTCAGTGTGATCTGCACCTAAAACCACAAAACAAACAGAAACACTTTAGCTGCTGGCACAATGTGGAGACTAGGATAGACATTTAAAGGTTTATTTAACGGCCCATCAAATGCTTTTCTCCATGGAGATGTTATTCCTCTGCCTGGAATGTTTCGCAGTATGGCATTAAACCTTTCTATTTTCATGGAGACTAAACCAGACCAAGTTACAGGTCAGATCTGTGGATTTAGCCATTAAATGTTTAAAAGGAGCTGCAATCCATTTCCCATAGTTTTCCCTGCAACACTTCACTTTTAGATTCAGTGATACAGATTTGCTTTATACAGACTGACCACAAACTACTATCATGTCAAACAAGAACAAATATCTAGAATTTAGCATCTTTGAATTTATTATCAGGAAATTTATACTAATCATAAACTTGTTTTAAGTCTGTTTATCTAGAATTGAGTAGAATTTAAAGCATTTTCTATAGAATTTGGCTTCTGAGAACTTATTATCAGGCCATGAACACTGATCATAAACTGGTTTTAAGTGTGTTTATCTTAAACTTAGCATTTATAAACGTAACGCCCATGAACACTCACCAGAGACTGATTCACTGATTCTAGAGATAGTTTATTTTAAAATAACTTGTCAAGCATGGACAGATCATTTCACTACTTTTAAGACATTTGATAGATTTAAATGTTTATATCTTAATTTTTTTTTTTTGCAGTGTATAGTGCAAAAAAGAAAGGGTGATTTTAATTATCATGGTGGTATTGGAATAGGTATTGAGTATCAAGTCAGTTCCTTAGCATTAAAATTAAGTTGGACATTTTAATATTGTGACAGGGCTACATCCCCTTTCCCCTGTCTCCCTCTTCCCATCATCTATCACCTCTCTCAGTTCTTCTCTCCTCCCTCTCCACCTACTCTCTATTTCACTTCACTTTCTCTCTCTCGTCTAAAATCTCCACTTGGGTCTGTCCAAATCTCCAGCATTAGCGTGAGTCCGCAGAGTTAGTGAGTGGCTAACAGTGGAATGTTGCTGCTAAATCCTTTTCTTATGAAGCTGCTGCTGCCTGCGGCTCGGCTCAGATCGCACACAGACTCCGACACAGAGGTGAAAACATGAGCACTGCTCTGTAGTGCACAGTGTGCTCAGGTCTTGGATGTGACTTTAAAGTGACAATTAAATATGCATTTTCATACGTGTCTGTCAAATCCACAAAGATCTGTGTGTATTTTATATATAAAAGGGACACCAGTCTGGTCACAACTCTCTCTGACGCACCAGAATCAAGCATGATCGTCCAGTCAGATTTGTTTCATTTCAATGAGGCATGTGACACAAAAGAGCTCATTGGTCACCTAACATTTTGAAATGAACTTCTGTCAGATTAACAAAGTTCAAGTGCTTCGCTCATCACGTCCATCTGAAAACTGGGAGATTCAGCGGTGACCAGACTCACAGCTTCATAAAGTATTGGACAAGTGTCTGTTGCCTCTTCGTGGATCAGAGGCAGGAGTCTGACCAAATGGCTGAATACAGTGACATGAAAAAGTGAAATTCAGATATAGGTTATTTTATACAGGGCAATGAACAGTGTTGTTAAAACACAGAACCAGATGGGTAGTACTTCGTTAATAAGTAGGTTTCGTTTAAGTGATTTGTTTTTAGACCCTGTACTTAACTTCTACTTGAGTAATATACTGTACAGGGTAAAACTATACTCACTAGAGTGAGTTCTGGTTCTCTCTCCACTGTCTACAAGTGACAAGAGCTTTATGTGGACAATATGAAATGATTTGAATAATTGTGTTTGTTAGATTTTTTTTAAAACTATATTTTAAACTATATTTAGCAGCTCTGGATTTGGTTCAGATTCAGAAAACTGTGAGTTGCCAGAGTCTACAAATGAAACCAGTTTGTAATAAACTCAAAAGGTAATATTACAGAAATGTCTTTTAAATGTGTTGTGTCATCAGTAGCAGAGTTTAAATGTCAGGTAGAGGAGGTGGTTAGGAAAGTTTCATTTATAATCTCATCTAATGTGACTTCATCCAGGGCTCAGTGAACACTGAGTCCTGACTGGTTTAAAGTGACTCAGAGCAGAGTGAGTGTGGACACTGGAGACACAGGAGCAGAGCTCTGACCTTGTTGTAAACGTTGGACCACTCGGGGTGATGGTTCATCTTCTCAGCCTGAAGAGCCACACGGGACATGAAGCCAAACGCCTAAAACAGAAAGACACTTCAGAAATATGAGGGATGCACCGATCCATTTGTTTATATTTATATTTATATATAGATTGGTCATCAGTGTTTGTGAATAATAAAAAATACCAGTTTATGGGCTGAAGCCATTTATTTCCACAGTAACATATTTAAAAACTGATCCAGTTGTGTTGGGCAACTTTCGGGGCAAAGCAGAATTCACAACACTACTCACTAACTCACTTCCTGGTTTGCAGATTCATGAAACTCCCTTGATATTTCGACGCAGGCAGAGCACATGATTCGGCCTGTGCTGTTACTTAAAAATCCTAGCAAAGGAATGAGATTTACTTTCATAAATTAAAATTAATGCAAGATTCAATCATTATTTGAACACTATTAGCAAATTGCAAGGACTGCAATATTTGAAGTACCATAATTTCTTTCATAAACAAAAACAAACTTCTTAATGTGCATAAAAAGTGCTCACCCTGTAGTTAGCATCTGTAATAACACGCTATGAAATGTGATTGCACTTTGTGGGTATATGTGTCTTCTGAAATATTCCTTTTAAAAACATTACAATATTAGACAGCATAATGAAACATGAGGTATTGGTTTCCTTAGACATAAATTGTGAAGCCAACTCGAGAAGAATCCATCTTGTTGTTTCTCCAGTGGTAGGTTTAAAGTTGCACTTCTCCACTTTGCAGTAGTTTAATAGTGTAATTTACAAGCGCTCTCGTCCACACAGATCATTACAGCAGCTGTGTCATCACTGGAGCAGCTCGCCGTGTAAATGTGATACTCAAACTTTAGCATCAAGGACAAACTACAGGGATTTAGAACCAGAGCAGCCATCTCACCACATCAAGTCAAAGTTTTAGGTTTGGGTTTTTTTTGGTGGGCCTAAACCTGTATTTAAAGAAGACATTTGTTTGTTTTTTTCAGACACTTTAACTATAACATAAGTAGAATAGATTTGTACAGTTTGTTAATTGCAAATGATAATAGACTTCCACTAAAAACTGCAGAACTGGGAATGCCCTCTTTTCCCTGTCAAATCCAGTCTGGTATTTTTATACTGAGGTCTATCAGTTCGGTCTCCCTCTGTCGCGCGCCAGGGTCTAAAATATCATCCAATCAGATTAGTTCATTTCACTAACATATGTGAAATGAAGGAGATCATCGGTCACCATCATTTTAAATAAAATGACTTTGAACGAGACCTAAGCCGCACTCAAAACAAAACTAGGACTGAACATGGTTTTTTCAGGACCAAATCAGAGCCAATACTAAACCAGGACTAAACAAAGACTATACCAGTTGAATTTAAAATTTCAGTGATTCAAAGTGTTCCCAGACTGTGTAGCTGCTGAACACTCCGCCTCAGCCAAAAACAGCATTAAAACCTGGACTGAGCACAGGGCAGTTAAACACAGACAGACATTTTATGAGGTTTTATACAGGGCGAACATTTAAGGATGAATATAAAGCATTGGTCCACCTAATAAAAGTTATTGATTCAAAGATACATTGTGTAATCACCTAGATGAAACTCAAAGACAAATATGAAGGCTGCCGACACAATCTGAGCCAGGAAGTTTGTCACATATTTGGGAATTTCCACAGTCGCAATCAGAAAATCACAACAGCTGTGGATCTAAAGGTAAAATAACATGTTCTGAGATGTCCTTGTGTGTCAGATGCCCTTCCTGTGTCTCCATGGGGTCTTCTTTTTATGTAAAAGATGCTAACGCTGTAGTTTAGACCTCTACAAACACGGTCTGGGTTTAAATTGTGTCTGTACATTTTTAAAAAGTTCACGACTAGCGCCCCCCACCGTCTGAAAAAATCAAGTAAAGCAGCCTGTAAGACATGTCACTACACCATCAGATGACAGTTCTGAGGAAGACATGTAAATGGTCCTGCTGGACAAAAGAATCACTAATTCTAAATCATAATGAAACATGAAAGTGTCAATTTCACGAATAGCAAAATTAAAATATGAAATAAAATGTGAATTATCTAGTTCAGCTAGTTTAGCTGTCTTTTATTTGATCATTTTATGTATTATTATTATTATTATTATTATTATTATTATCATTATTATTATTATTATTATTATTAGTCTTGTTTTGTTTTTTATCAAAGATGTACTCGATATACTAGTTTTGCATATCTCCATCAAAAAGTCGATGTGCTGCCTCATTCATTCAGGTGTGGTCCGTGGTAGAAAAGGTTTTTGTCCAGATGAAACCTTTTTGCAACTAACAATTTTAAAAATGTATTCCCCATCTGAATATATACAAAAACAGAAAATCAAGTATAGATATCAGTGCAAAAAATATCAGCAGTAAACACTGATATCAGCAGATACAGGTACTGGAACCAGTGTATCGCCCGTCCATATGAGCCATTCATTTGTCCGTCCCCCTCCCTCTTGAACCACACTGGAAAACACCTGGCCCGACTGTCTCTCCCTCTGCCCCAGAGCGAGCTGACGAATCGCAGACCCAAAGCTCTTTCAATTGGTGCCACTGGGTCAAGTTGCAGGAATCTGCCAATTACTCGAACAGATCAGGAGGCTGTTTCCTTGATAACCAATTAGATCCCGGCGATGATCGAATTACACGCGCCTCTCCTCTCCAAACCTCCCGCCAAACTGGTCCTGGCGAAGTGAAAAGGCTCGGTCTGAGTCCAGTGTTGTCATGCACAAGGTAAACAATGGCCGCCCAGTGGAGTGAATGAGACGAGGAGGAAGTGTTTAGCGGCTTAATTGAGATTGCAGAGGGAAATTGGCTCTAAATAGGCCTGCCTCAGACTGTTGCCAATGATTCAGTGCATTTTTCAGGTCATTTTGACAGAACTGTGATTGGACAAGATGGAATTTGAACAGTGTGTATGTTTATATTCATTTACAACTTTACCCAGGAGTTTCAATTATATCAATGCCAGTGGCGTATGGTAGTGCCCTGGGGCCCCAACACAGACTTTTACACCGGGCCCTCGCCTATTGACTGCACGGGTGTGTGTGAATGTGTGTGCATGAGTGTATGTGTGTGTGTGCGCAAAAGTGTGTGTATGTGCTCTCTCTGGAGCAGCTCGTCTCTCTCTGGAGCAGCTCGTCTCTCTCTGGATCGGCTCCTCCCTGTCTGGATTGGCTCTTCTCCCTGGAGCAGCTCTTCTCTTTCTGGAGCAGCTCATCTATTTCTGGAGCGGCTCTTCTCTCTGAAACGACTCTTCTCTATCTGGAGCGGCTCCTCTCTCTCTGGATCAGCCCTTTTTTCTCTAGATCAGCTCTTCTCTCTCTGGATCAGCTCTTCTCTTTCTGGAGTGGCTCCTCTCTCTCTGGATCAGCTCTTCTCTCTCTGGATCAGCTTTTCTTTCTCTGGATCAGCTCCTCTCTCTCTGGATCAGCTCTTCTCTCTCTGGATCAGCTCTTCTCTCTCTGGATCGGCTTTTCTTTCTCTGGATCAGCTCCTCTCTCTCTGGATCGGCTTTTCTCTCTCTAGATCAGCTCTTCTCTCTGGACTGGCTCCTCTCTCTCTGGATCGGCTTTTCTCTCTCTAGATCAGCTCTTCTCTCTCTGGAGTGGCTCCTCTCTCTCTGGATCAGCTCTTCTCTCACTGGATCGGCTTTTCTCTCTCTGGATCAGCTCTTCTCTCTCTGGAGCAACTCCTCCCTCTCTGTTATTTTAGTAACGTGATAACACAGCACAGAAGCCCTACACAAGTAACACAAAAACATCCAGATATTTTTCCAAGACAGCGAAGTAGAAAAATGCAGTAGAGAATGCAGTAATCTCTCCATTCTTCGCGTGGGGGTTGGATGTCGTGTCTGTCCTAAAATGTGCTGCGGTCTCACGCTGTGGTCCCCCAGGCGAGTAAGCAGAGTCCAAGTGTCCCAGAGAAGTGCACTTGGCCTGGGCAAGAAAACAAGAGCTGACCCCTGCCTCCAACTGAGCCTAAAGTCAACAGGGTCAAGAGCAGCGCCATCACAGCGTCTGTGAGGAGGGGCCTCACACACACACGGAAAAAAGTACCAAAATTCTGCTCTTCCTACTACTTCTACTACTACCGAGGCAGGGTCTCTCACCATTTAATACGATACTTGGTTCACGATACAGTATTAGCACAAAATGGCAATGCATGTGACAATCAATATATGCACATGATATTCTGTGATATAATGCTAGTTTTTTAAGAACCAAATACTTTTTAGCAACAGTATTTCTTTGTTAAACCATCCTTCACAGCAGCCCACGATATCAATACTGTATCACCAAATTTAGTATCACAATATATCGATATTTTTGCACACCCCTAATTACTTCCTCTACTGCTGCTACTATTCTGTTGTTTCCATCTGTTATAAAATGCACATATTTTCACAATTTCCAAAATGGCGTGTTTCTGTCTCTGGCTATGATCATTTGTTTTTCGCTTGAACCTCAAAAGTTGTGTGGTGCAGTGAAGTTTGTTTAGTTGTGCATCACTGGAGAATTCTGGGTAAACAACAACCAGCGTGGGATAGTGAGGCACTGTGAGCGCTCTGGCCCAGTGCAGGTACGTGTTCGACACTCACGTGGACTCTGGGCTCATGTGTTTATCTAAATGGGTTTACAAAATGGGCTTTAAAAGGTGCACTATGTAAGCTTTTGATTGAGGGTCCGACACCTGCTTGTTTCTATGGATACGTCATTGCTCTGCCTGGAATGTTCCACCATGTGACAATAAACAGCTCACTTACATTTATTCTATTACAGGTGGTTTTATAGCTCACGAATACCTAGACAAACATACATTCTGACTGTGAGGAGGGACGCCTCTCCACAGATCTGACCTGTCACCTGGTTTGGTTTGGTTTCAGTGAAGATAGAAAGGTTCATTATTATCAAAATCCACTTGAAGTGAGTGAAAACCGAATTAAGGGTTCTAACTGCAATCCACCTCCTGTTACTGTTACAAAAATATTTTATGAATATTTAAGTTGCTAGTTTGTGAATTTCATCCACTGACAATAGTAATTTAATTTAATCTGAATTTAAAATTTTAAAATACTTAAGCCAAAAGTGTGACCTGAACTTCCTTAAATATCTAAAATGTCTACAACACCTGGTCTGTCGGGCTTTACAATCAACCAAAAACACAATACAACATTTGACAACAGGTCTAATGGTCCAGCTAAGGTAGTTTAAATCATCTCAAGTGGCTCTACCACAGTTCTACTACAAACAACTACATGTATGAGGGAGCACAACAGCAGGCGAAGGGGAAAACCAGTAGGAAGGATCCATGTTGGTCCTGCTTGAGCTGTCAGACTGGCTGTAATTGAACCTGAAGTTACACAGATCTCCAATAATCTGAAGCAGTCCTAGAGCCCCATACATGTGAGTGCATTTAGGGCGATTATATGGAGCTAATCACTGGACATGGAAGACCATGTACAATGGGTTTAAGCTGATGCCAAAATATCAGAGGGGAGTGGAGGAATGTACAGGAAAACCCAGGAAAAACAGGAAACTGAAAGACTCCTGGCCCTTCTACGAATGATCTTATTACATCTCTCACCTCTGCACCAGACCTGCCTGGGCAGCCGGTCTCTCCAACTGCAAATTTTTGTAAAGGAGGAAAAAAATGCTGAATTTATGACAAGTCACCGTCCTTATACTTATATCGTATACAAAAACATCTCCTCTCAACAATTCTCATATCATTTAGAACAAAATTTAATTTTTTACCAAAGATACGTCATAGTTTGGTGCTTTCATTGTTGATTCTGCAGAAATCTGCTGTTTCTCACTCCTCCGTGTGTGTGTGTGTGTGTGTGTGTGTGTGTGTGTGTGTGTGTGTGTGTGTGTGTGTGTGTGTG